>JANHGO010000376.1:0-41574 GCA_024606505.1 Aquila spilogaster
GGTGAGCAACTGCATTGTGCATCACTTGTTTTGTATATTCCAATCCTTTTATTATTATTGTCATTTTATTATTGTTATTATTACCATTTATAGTTCTTCCTTTCTGTTCTATTAAACTGTTCTTATCTCAACCCATGAGTTTTACCTTTTTTCCTTCCGATTCTCTCCCCCATGCCACTGGCGGAGCGGGGGAAGTGAGTAAGCAGCTGCGTGGTGCTTAGTTGCTGGCTGGGGTTAAACCACGACAACACTTAAAAACCCACAACTTAAAAAGAGAATGCTTTGAAAGATAAAAGTACCATGTTGAGTGTACTGCTGCATTTTTCTTGGGGGGGGGGGGGAAATGGCAAAGCAACCCTTGAATTTAATGCTTGTGTTACAAGAGCATTGGTGCGTATTTAGTGTGTGACATATTACAGTTATTGCATGTGTTAACTATTGTTTAACTGGTCACTTGCATATATAATTAGTACTACTCTGAGTTATTTGCATACACTTTCTGTACAGGATACTGAAGTTTTTGGCACTAACTTGTACTGATACACCTTCAACTCTTGCATTTGAAGCTAAACCTAAAACTGGCACTATCATGACAGTTTGCATCTGTTTCTCCAGGGATTCTGGCCTGGTGGTATTCAACTCGCTCGTATGAATCAACTTTATTCTTTTGACTGTTAATTCAGGTAGCATGTTGGCTGCTAAAGAAGCCTGTGCTTTTTCTCTTTCTTTTTCTTATAAACAAGACAAATCACTGTGCTGGCAGATGGCATCAGCAGGCTGATCCACTGTAGACAGAAAGGGAGAGGTAATACAGGGCACATTTCCTACAGGAAAGAGGTACATGTATCACTGTAGACTTCTTCCTTGGATGAAGAATAGAGGAGCTAAACAATTTCAAGTCCCTTTTCCATTTATTCTTATTGGAGGATTTCAACTTCATAGATGAACAAATATTTCCTCACTAAACACCCTGCTTTGGTTTTGCCCTTTTTGAGAAGGTTCTGCTCCTCCCAGGACATGCATATCTCGAAACGCTTCCTTCTCTCTCTGAGAAATCAAAAGGATCTCATGGCCCTGGTTAGCGAAAACCCAGTAAGCTCACATGTAGTTTGTCTTCAGAGTACTTGAAAGAGTTTTTGAAAAGGAACATCTTAGATACTTGAGGCTAATACAAATGTGAATTTCTGAAGAGGAACACTGCAGCAGCAGATCTACCTGATAACACATCGGAAGCTCCTTTTACTCAGATCTGTGTGAAGCATGACTACAAATGTGTTCATACAAACATATGGCTCTTCTTACCTGTTTCACTTCCAATTAAAGGCTGATTTGCAAAATGCATGACTAATTCCTTCAAGCTAGAAAATTCATTAAATCCAAACTTGAATGAAGTTCCTGTATGTTCAACGTGGAAGTGTTTCACTGAATCTTTTCCCCTAAAATGAAAAGGGAAAATTTGTCAAGGCATAAATGCCAAAGGCATTTGGCATGTACGACCCTTAAATAGCAGCTTCTACTACGGGAAATCTGGCCCAGATCACAGCCTGACAATTGCTGTCCTAGCAATAGTACTGCCATTACTGTCCCTCACTGATACTCAACACTTCTGAGACTCAGATTTATTAAGAAAAATCTAATTGCTGCTTTACAGATATGAGATGAGGAAAGCCTAGAAAGGCCAAGTTAAATTAATTCTTGCGGCAATCATTATAAGGCTTATAAACGAGGTTTCCAGCCTTCTGTCTAAGCAGGATGATATCCCTTCACTTACTAGGCTTTAGTCTTGGTAGTGTACCTGTATTACTCAGTATATGTCTTACTTTTCAGGTAACATCCCAATCACATTGAAGATGTCTTCGATTTCTCTTCAAAAATAGGCTGCCTCCTTTTTTGCACCTAAACAGGGATTTAATAACCTAACTTTAGATACCTAAGGCTTTAAAATTTGTCTGCTTTGTCTCTGTACTCGGGCGAACGGCTCCTCTATGGTGGGCACTGTCAAATATGAACCAGGGTCCTTTGTCAGGGAAGTTACAGCACTTGTTTATGAAAGCTGTTGATATTTAGACAAGTGTGCAAGGCCTCACTTCCTGGACAGGCAATTATTTTGACTTCAGAAGTCAGTGAAGCATTTAGTGCAAGTATCTCTCCTGTGAAAAAGTTACTTGTTTATGTTACTAGCACCCAAAATAGTCCAGAGAAAACTTTGTCTCAGGAAAAATGTGTGTAGCAAATATACTGAAAATATGGTGAAGAAAGGGATTTATAGTGTCTTTTCCATTGTTTATTGCCACTTCCACAGGAGATTTTAATTTCAAACAGGTATTTAAACAAATATTTATCTTTGAACAGTACTCGTGATACTGTACAACGTGCCTCTATTGACATCCTGCATCTTTTGCGCTACAGTCAGCTGAGACACAATGCGTGCAAGCCAAGTGCAGATGCCCTACAACAGCAAATAGCTGCTGTGACTCCACTGCAATGACAGGGTTTTCATCTTTTCATTAATTTCACAAGAAATACAATGTTGCAATTAGAGCAACTTCTACTCTATTTCCTAGTTCCTTTTTAAAGTTGGCTAATTTACTGGGGGAAGGGATTTCAGGCAATGTGTGATCTCTCTTCTTAGAGCCGTCAATAAAAACGTCAAGGAATGTCTGCGCCTTGTTTCCTTTTAAAACAAACTATAATAATGACTGAAGTTCCTTGTGAGGCAGAAGCAGAAAGTAAAGTAAAAGCTATAGAAGACATTTTAGGAGAGAAATAAAAAGATAGCTAGAATTGCTAAAATTATCCTTTCTATAAAAATGTATGAGAACAAAATTGAATTACTTATTCTAAAATTAAGTTTTAATATTAGTAAAAAAAAAAAAAAAGGAAAGGAAAACTTAAGAGTTAAACAAACATTAGAAAAATATTAAAACATTTTAAAATCAAAATCAGTATTTCAGGGGAGCTGTACCACCAAAAAACTAATGTAACAGAATAAAAGATCAAACTCCAGATTGGGATATTCAGTTCATATGGAAATGCAGTATGTAACTCTTGTTCCTACATGGAGAGCTGAACAAGAGATGGGAATTGACCTGAAGTAAACTTCTCTAGGTCTTCTAAGGCTAGAATTTGTTAAGGCAGCAAATTTATTTTCATTAACTAACACTTTAGCTTGTGTTTCTTATTAAAAGAACAGCTAATTGAATTTTATTTTATTACAGTAAGTTGTTTCATGAGTGCCCTTTAAAACTAGCATCAAGATGTGTTTTTTAAAAATTGTCTGAGGTAGATTACCTCAAATAATGTTTAGTTACATTTTAAAGTAAAAAAATATTAATCAGCAAGACAATGATTCATTTAAAATTACTTTTTTTTTTTTTTTAAGGAAAGCTATTACTTATAAATGCTACTATTCTTTTTCCCAGGACTCACACTCAATTAGTCATTGCTACTCCAAATACTCATTTTGCAACATCACCTTCAGATCTGTCGGGCACCCACCCAAGCTCCTTGTATAAATGGCTGTCTATAGTGGTAATGATTTCAGCAGTGTATGTATAGGCACACTTGCTCCTGGGTCTTCTGTCAGAGATAAGTGAAGCAATTTGTATTTGCCTTTTATACCTCTGGGGAATAGGGTATGTACAAATTGCACTCTCCTCAGTTTCCAAGTGACTACACTTCCAAATTGTAACAGCTCCTGGTACTGAATATGCAGAAAGTCACAATTTCAAGGGCATATGCTGTGTTCCTATCTATTAGGGTTGTGAATAACTAGCATCATTATACTGATCAAAGTGACTTTAACTTAAAAAGTTACTGGAATTCAGCTGAGCTGTGGTGACTAATTGTTCAGAGGCTTAGTTTGAGGCAGAAATGAGCTTGAATGCACTAGCTTAAAATTTCACTGTAGAGGCTTAATATATCATACAGTTGCTAAAGGCTAAGAACATATTTAGGGTTGGTTACCTCCACTCAGCTGACATGCAGGGACTACCTTGTCTGTCTAATGCATATGACTTTCATGTTGCCTCTCTGAAATATTGTAGCTTCTCTGCTTCTTGGGAGAGTGAAGAGCCTTTAAAAGTGATTCAGTAGTGAAGTACCCAGGCCAGGCTACCGGTGCTCTGTATGGGCTGTCCCCTGAACTGATGTAAAATTGCTGTCATTCTGATGACTTCAAGGGCCTGACGTCTGTCACTTGTGAAATACTGTTCAAATCAGTTACGCATTACTGGCTAAGACTGAGTCTTAGCCCAGAATGGAAGAGTAAAACCATACAGTTAAACACTAAATTGTCCCTCAAAGATGATGGTTCCTATACAGTGATCCAGAAACTGGTGAAGTTAGTGCCTATTAACTGGTATATTTACTACTACCCTCATCAGAAAACTTTTCTACTCCCACCAGCTGTTTTTTAAACTCTTGTAACTGCCATACAGATTTTTATCATGCAGATTGAAAGTCTACAGCCAAACCACGGAATGATGTTTTTTACCAATAAGATTAATTCATAGTTTGGAAAAATTACAGCAATTTTCAAATCCAATCCAAATATTTTTTTTTCTTCTAACAAAATATCATTCAGCAGGATTACACCATTAGCAATATGTATTAAAACAGTTTGAGCCCTAGGAAAAAATCTGCAGGTCATCTCAATGCGTGAGACATGTAAACAAACATGGGAGTAAGTGAAGATTTTAAAACTGCTAGCTGTGCAGCATTAGATAAATTCACTTCTGTCCATACTCTACCTTACAGACAGGGAGTACAAATCTTCCCTTTCATTACTCTTCCTCAAGAGATAGCTTCCATCCTGCCCGTTGGAAAGCAGCAGTGCTTCTGCTGCATGCCGGGTAAGATTATCATGATACCACCTGGGAAGACACAAGGGGTTAAAGCATCATTCACGCAGCAATTAACTGACACCTGCTGCATTATGGAGCCCAGTTAGAGAAAGAGGAAGGCAACCAACACTGCTACAATTTTGAGTTACCATCCTTCTCACAGGCACGCACGGGTTACACAGAAGTGTGCCCCTTTCAGCAGCCTCCTTTCGACATGCTCAGAAAACTATTTGTTGTTAACTACAAAGTTGTGTACAAACAGCTGACAGTTTGCTGAATCTAAAAAACCCTGCAAATTCTACTTGCATGAGCAACAAATTACCCGGATCTATGCTGGTAAGGGGAAAGCAATTTTGGGGGGTATGCGGGATCCTTTGTCTATTTTCAGAATCTGTACTTCCTGATGCTTTGGTACACTTCCTCTTTTGGGGCAAACAGGCCCCAAACTCCTCCCAGACTCTGTATTTCCCATAACTCAGTTCACCTGCACTGCTAAGATCTGCAATTAAACACATCTGCCTAAGCTTAAAATTTTCATTTGAAGCATAACCTTTTTGGAAGAAGGAACAGAGGAAGGGACCGAAATTAACTGACAGAATTTGAAGTGAAAATTTAGGAAATCTCACCATTGTTGCTGCTCGGCCATATGTGGTCTGAGCAATGCAGGAAAACATCTAAATGCCTGCTTCATTTAACTTCAGTTAAAACTAACTTCATTAATTTTTTTACATGAAGAATTCCACAAGGAATCCACATAAACAAATCCTGCAAGGAAGATCATGAAATGTTTACGGCTTCGTTTCCATCCAGAATGATTCACAATAGAAACACCTGATCTTTCAACAGAAAAGGATCTCATTAGAAATGATCCTGAGACTGAACACAAAAAAGAGCCACAGCTAAAAAAGGCTAGAGTGCCAATCCTGTAAGAGATGCTGTGTGCAGATATTAAGGATAGTTATATACACACAGCAGAACCTCTGGTGCAGAAGGAGGTAGGGATACTGCACCCAGCTCTACAGGGAGCAAGTTTCTCCCGTTTTCTTTATGCGGAGTGGTGCCAAGTCTACTTCTCCTTCCTTTAAACTGTGTGTGCCTGTAATATTGGGGTCAAAGTCTATTACTGTTTCAGCCAGAGAAACACAGTTTGACTGAAAGCAGAAGTGTGATCACAGCATGTTCCAGCATTTATATCATGGCAGTCTTCAAACTGAAACGAGGTGTAACTGTATACTCGTTCTCCTTATCTGTTCACTTCAAGTTGCCACTAAACTTGGCATCTCACACAAAGTTTTAACTCTGAATTTAGACGGCTGCCTATTTGAAAGGCCAGCTGGCTGATAAATTACTTTATAAGAGACTCCAGACTGTTAACCCTGTGGAAGACAAGATCCATTTGAAACTCAATACAGGCAGGGTATTGCTGCTTTGGCTCTAGAACGTGCTCTGTGGACTATCTACACAGTAGAATAAAATAATGAATATTTAAAGATCAAAGTGCCATCCTCTGAAACACCTGTTAGCCAAAATCTGCTTTGGGATTAACTGCCCAAGTAAGTAACAGTCAAAGGTCAGATCTGTCCTTATGTGATGAGGATCGTATCAGCATGCATACTTGGCTGGACCTACAGCTGAGAAGACAACACTGTGTTTTGGGTGGAATTTCGTAGCACTATTTCTCTCACTTCTGTGCAAAAGAAACATACACTGAGAAAATCTGTAAGTATCCATTTTCATAAGAAGGCATATTCAGTTTGTGGTTGCTCATAAGTGCACTGTTACCTTATTTCCAAAAAGCCTTGTACTAAGAATTTAAAATAGAAGCCACGTAATTTTAAAAAATGTTTTAAATCTACTCTCTCTTTACAAATAGAAGGCCAGTGACTAATGAAATTTTACCACTATGCCAAAAAAAACCCCCCAAAAAACCCAACAACAAAACCCCACCCACTTAATTGGGAAAATAATGTTGGTTTAAAGTGCAATTTTAAATCTTTGCTGACAAGGCTGCACCATTCTTCTTGTCTAAATATGCTGACTCAGACAAAAATCCCTTAAATGTTACCGTGTTCCTCTTGCTCAGCTTAAAAAGTAGAAGTGGATGTGAGACAATAATACAGATCTTAGAGCCAAAATGACTGTGTTATACATAGTTATGTCTTTTCTCCTCTTGACTGCCACAGATGGTTCAATCAGTAACAACTGTCAGGTTGGTTACTTCAATATTCCACTGTGAAAATGGTCACTCAAAATTTGTTCCAATTGCATGAACACAGGTAAAATTTAAAAATACTGTAGAAAATTTAGCAGTTGCACACAGATCACCAGGAAGGTAAATAAATATGCTCCCGTGCAAATAGTCTGCTCTCCCAGTCAAGCCTGCCTGATGACACAAATACAGGTAAACAGGACTAAAAAGAAACCCAAACAGCCCTGTGGTTAGACACTACTGGATACACTTCACTTGAATTTAAGCATTTGTCAGGGGGCAATCCTTCTATTTATCTTGTTTAGAAAAAATCTTTTAGGCAGTTCTATGAAATTTGTGGGTAAATCAAGGTGGGAGACATGGCTCATTCAGCAAGACACTAAAGGGCAGTTACCTTTAGCTTAAGTTTTGGTTGTCTTCCAATTGATACCTGGGAGAGGAAACTGTTGATAGAAAACATAATACAGTATATCTACTTTCCTGCCTTCTTAAAATAAGAAATTAAGGAAATCAAAAGGCTCTACAAACACCCATCTGTTTGAAGCCCCTAGCAAGTCCTTCAAAATGCTGAATTGTCTTAACTCTTTCATTTTGAACCATGGTGCCTATCTTGCATATTGGGCTGTTTCTGAAGGTCCTTCCAAGTCATCTTTATTTGACCCAACTTACGGAGCCTTGTATTCACTACAAAAAAAATCCAGAAATATGCCCTGTACTTCGACCCTTGTCAGACTGAAAATCACCAGTAGTGTAGAAATTGCCCGGGGTTCCTGATTCAGATTGCTCTGAAGAAACACAAGTAGATAGAGGAAAGTCTTTTCCTGCTTCAGAGCCACTTCGGCTGGGTGCCCTTGGCCTTGCACACCCTCCTGTCTCACAATGCATGCATGCATACTTCTGGGAGGTTTTTCTTTTCTAATTATTTCATTTCTCCCATAAAAAATCCTGCATGCTCCCCTTTTTTGGGTTCCTTATCGCTGATTTGACTAGCGATCTCAGTTTCAGAGTTTATAATTGCTGTCATTTATCCATTCTTGTTACTTTAACTTTGTCCTAAACTACATTAAATCTCTTTATCCCATACTTGTAAGCATGTTTGCGTTGTCAGCTTGTGTTGCTGAAGGACCATGCTATTCGTTCTGTTCTTTGGAGTGGAAGAGTCTGCTGGGCCCATGAAAACACGTCGTAAGATGGGCATGCAGCCCTAGTGAGATTACCTTTGTTTTGTTTCTTTTTGGAAAATAAAGCATTTTCAGAAATCAGCCTACTCTTTAGATGAGATTGCATCCGTGACAGCATAGGAACGCCTTTACTGACATTGCTGTTAAGAGAAGGAGGAGAAAGAAATGAGACACACAGTGCCCCAGAGAACCAAAACTCATCAGAGCACACAGCCTTGCCCTAAGGATCTGCCCACCCAGTCACCAGTGGGGTTCCCCCATGGGGTAAGCTGGTGACTACCACAGTACAAGCCACATCTACGCTGGCCAGCCGTACCACTGCAGCTATGCTAATCATCACAACTCCAGAACAGGACACACTCATGTTAAAATATCTTCTTTCATTAAGATCTCCATGTGGTTAATGCAGCGACTAGACCTCCCTACACAGTGGTGATGATTAGGAATATGTTACAGCAATGTTTGGGGTGGGAAACTCCCTCTTCAGGTAAAAACATCATCCTCAAAATGTTCATTTGTTCTCTTCTTTAACAAGCCAAGACGTTTCAAAGGAAAATGTTAATGAAACTTCATTTCTATGTCTCCTGAAGATCAGACAGCCCTTAGGTATGGCATCTGTCATTTCTGATAATGCTGTTGACAAAGAAACCATATGGATATTTTGCAAAACATTTCTACCTGTGTAAATAGAGGCTGGTGAATAAACCTGTAGCTGGCATCAGGTGGATGAACTTTTTAACAATACCGGAATACACAAAGAACACAAACATCCATGGTTAACCCAGGGATCAACGTTGAGTGACTTGGATAATTCTCTTCTCAGCCATTTCTACATGCAAACTGTGTAACACCCAGTAGAAACACTCGCTTTTCTTCCTCATAAAAATGAAAGATAGCTATCGCCAGAAGAGAGCACAGCTAGAAGTTCTGCCATTTGTTTTTAGTGTCTGGAGTGATAACTCTGAGGTACAGCCAGCTATCAGATAAATGCAGTAGGCAGAGGTCACGCTTATTTTTTGTGTCTTTATAAGATTATGTTCTTAGATAGTTATAGCCTGGACAGAGTCAGAAACTGTGTGCATGCCTGGCTTGCTTTTGTAAAGAGGCAATTCAAAGTTCCTTCTCTGAAGCAGCAAGGAGATTCTCAGTATTCAGCTGGGGGATCTCTCTGCTCCCTTCCCAGAAGCTCCCTCCCCTACTGCAGAAGGTGCAATACTGCTTGTGCTCCCTGGTGCATGACTGTCCCCATGGAAAGGACCTCAGCTGCCGGAGCTGCAGCAGCCCAGCAGAAACGCAGCAAATCTAATTCATCTCTCGTCCACCTCTGAAAGGGAACAGAGATCCACATTAGGGAGAGATGGTCCAGATGTGCTCTCAGTAGGACTTCAATATTACTCAGAGCAGTTATTTACCCTGAGGTTGGGTTTTTTTGTGGTGGTAGATGTTGGCAGGTTTCGCACTTTTTTTTCATATTAAAAAAATATATTCTACCACAATGAATTTAATTTTCTTACACTTTGAAACTATAGACTAGCCTCAAAGATGTATTCCCATTCTTAAAGGAGTAGTACACTGTACTGCTTGATGGAGTGAGCGGGAAAGCACTGACTTATCTCCTTTGGCTGGACGCAATGCTCTTCACGTGCCTGTACTCAAAAAATGACTCTACAAAATAGCCCCACTAGTTCTTTATTCTCTGCATGCTGAATTTCAGATCAGATCTGTCAAGGTTTGTTGTGGGGGTTTTTTGGCACACGAGTTGACAGAGCTCTAGAGAACCTACAAAAGGATGAGAATGCTAAGATAGAAGTTATAGTTGGCCTACAACCAAAATTGGTATTCATTAGACATCCTTTCAATGTGTCACACTGAAGCACTTAATCACACACCTATATAAAGTACTTTTTTGGAATACAAGGCTGTCATTTCATAGAAAAAATAATTTAAAAATAGAAATATGGCGAAGTAACATCAGTGTATCCAGCCTTAAAGTTCATGTCTTCTAACTGCAGGCTTTCACTAGTTCAGCTTCTGCTTTTCACTTCCATTTTCTCACCCCCTTCTCTCAACTGGCTTTGTTCTGATTTTTACCGATTTCTTTTGCCCGCTTTCTAGCTGTTGTAATTTTACCCTTGTTTACATTAGAAATATAGATGAAGTAAAAAGATTCTTATGACCGTTTGCCCTGTCCCAGTCATGAGAGTTCCTCAATTCTCCAATTTTATCATCTGATCTAGGCCTGTGATCTAATTTCTCTTCTCTTACTAAAACTAAGCATGCAGCGTATCGTTCAGTCTTACCAAATACCATCGGTCACGGTATTGTCAAACCTGGAGCTGGAGGAACATAAAAGCTGTGCTGCAAGGAATGACAAAGAGTGCTTGGACTGCAAAAGGAAAAAGGTTACAAAAACTTGTTTCCTCTTGTCCCATTCCTTTCACCTCCAAAAGACAATGTCACCAAAGCTATGCTATGTTGGGACAGAAGCTGTGTTACCAGACCAGCCTGTAATTACTCGGATGACAAGATATTCCACATTCTCATCTCTTGCGCAAATAACATGAACTGCAATGGGGAATTCCCCAAACTCACATTATACGTGATCAGCTACAGGAGTTTCACACTGCAGTGTGCAGGCTGTGCTTTTAGCAATAACAGCAATAAATCCAATTGGAAAAAGGGTTGACTCCAGAAATAGCCAGAGACCTTCAAAGAAGAATCACGATGTCAATTTCCTTCCCCTTTAAGCCAACATGGTTATGCCTCTTTTGACAAACTTCAGTGCTCCCTTTCAAATATTTTGGTAGATTTAGGGACGAAGTTAATGAATGAGGTAACCTGTTTTTAACAACATGTTATAATTTTGATTTACCTTTTCATTAGGCATTAGTTCCACCTATAAAACATTGAGAATGAAGCTGACGGTGATCTGAATTTTCACTTTGAACTCTTGTTTGACCACCCAAACTCTCCAAATAAATATAAGCCACCTTAGACTGAATGAAGTAGTTAAAAAAAAAAAAAAAAAAAAAGGCCAAACCCATCACTTTTGCTTTCTTTTGTTGTGAGGTAAAAGGTCAGAAAGTTCATCTTTACAAATACTGAGCCTCTGGAGAAAAACAATCCAATCTGATAAACAGCTGTAGAGATGTCTAGATCTTTCAGAGACTGTGACTGTCCCTGATGATAATTGGGATTCTTAAATCTTATTTCTTGATCTTTTTTTTTTTTTTGTGACAGAGGGGATACCTCTAGAGCAGGGGTAAAATAAAGGTGGGGTTTGTATATGTTATTTTTTTTTCCTCTTCTCCCTCACTCCTGCTTTGCTCTCACCAGCTCTGATATTCTCAGTGTAAATACAGGAGCATTAATCTAGAACAGCCCAGCAAATACCAGGTCCTCCAAAACTAGCAGAGAGTTAGACAGGTTTTATGCTGTACACCCATCTACATTGCTGTCAACTTTCCACTCTGATGACCAGTTGAGCCAGTAAACTATGAGGATATCCTGGTACCCAATCTCCTTTCTCTTAAAAGTAAAGAAAAAATTCTTCCCATTACACACTTCTTCAAACTTTTAACAACTTCGATTTTTTCACAGTAAAGCAGAAGCTCTAAAATAACCTGCTTCAAATTCCCCTCCTCCAAAGGTATGTGAGTATCAAATGAGCTGCTCCTCATCTGAATGACCCTTGTCTCTGCTGGTCTTTACTATGGCAATGACATATACTCCTCACCAGAATCAGGTCTCAGTTGTGCTAGATAATATGTTGGGTCTAAGGGGAACTCGGCACTGTGATAGCACCAGGGACTAAGTTTAGCGTAAAAAACCACTGCAGTGGCTGAGAATTTAATGTTATGGTCTGGAAAGTGACACACACTCTTCTCACAGGTGAAAAAGTATTGACTTTAAGGTATCTTTTAGACTATGCTACCAGAACGTTTGGTGTGTAAGGACTTCTTTTTCTGCTTCAGAAAAAAAAGCAAAAAAAGGTGGCTTTAGTACTAGCTGGAAAAAGGGCTTTGTTTAATGATTTGAAGGGAATCTTTGCTTGGCATTGCTTATTCACCTTTACTGCATTTAACTCAACTCACTGCCCTGAAGGAGATGCTTTAGTATTTTGTGGTAGGGTGAAAAGTTTAGGTTTTCCATTGAAGTGGAAATAAAATAAAGAAGCTACAGCTTTAAAAATGAGTATTTGAAGCCTTCTCATTTGTAGTCTTTCCTTCTCACTGGTACCACATCAAGCTGCAGTCCTTCAAGATCATCTGTGAGGACTAACTCCTTGCCAATCAGCGAGGCTGTTTATAAGCACAGGTTACTGGCATAAATCAACTCAGGCCATATAGTCTAAATGATTAAAAGTCTGGCAATTGGGAATCATGCTTCCCACAGCAGCTGCAACTCTTTTTCTTTTTTTTTTTCTTCTTTCTTCTCACCCTGCCCCCCCCCCATAGATACATTTTTAGGATGAGCATAATCTTACAGATGCAAAGGAAAAGTATATAATGGCCACTGTGGGTACCATTACAAAGTGACTTCACTTCACATTTGTTAGATGCTTCAGTAACAGGCACTTAATTAACATGGGAAAATATCAGCAGTGTGGAGATACGAATTCCAAGTCTCTTTGCTACCCTCCAATTTCTTCACTAAGTGAATTAATCGCAAAAAACCCCTCATGATTTGGTGCTTATCCCTAAGTACCCAGGAAGCAAAAAACCTACTTTTTTCATCTATTATTTTTGAATGCAGAAGTGACATCAGAGCCTTTTTGCTTTTTCAGTATCTTCACTGGCCTTTCTTCTGCTTTGTCCCCCCCTCGCTTTGCTGCCACTGACCTTTCCCACCCTGGCCTCTCTGTGCCCACCTGTGCTGCTCCTCCAGCCCGCGTTTCTTCTCACCCACAGCAATGCTGCCTGTGGAAAAAGTAACCCAAGCCTTCCTCCCGCAAAACGCAAAACTAACTGACAGACAAAATGGGTGAGTCACACTGAACAGGGAGCGAAGTCTGTTGCAACCTTTGGCTTTCCTTTTTGCTCCTTGGGTTTGTTTTGCTTTTGAGTGAGGGCGACGTCCTCCTAATGGCTGCAAACTGTCCACTGCTCTCGCTCCCGAAGCCCGAGGAGCCCTGGGGAAGCCTGCTGCCGCCCAGGGCCCGGCAAGGAGCGGCCAGCATGGCGGCTGGGATTGCAGCCCTCTGGGCCAGGGCCCAGGCCAAGCTACGAGGAGATGGCCAAAGGGACGGTGCAGCTCTGCAGCCAGGGAGGACAGGCAGCTCTGAGGACAAGCTCTGGGCTTGGTGCTCCCCTGAGGTGCCGGTAAGTGACAGGGCGCAACCGGGACTCTTCCCGACGGAGGAGGTTTCAACGCCGCAGAGCTTCTCTGAGGGAAGCTGTTGCCACCTGCCTGCCTCTAACTCCCTGCTATATTTGAAAGGCTTGCCTGCGCTCTAGTTTTTCTAACTATTATTTATTTCTCCCACTCACCTGCGGCACACCAGCACCCCTGTACACGGGAGCCTGCCGGCCTCTCAAACCCGCCAGAGGGACGAGGCGCTGGACTTCTCCGAGGGGCTGCACGCCACGCACGGAGCCCTTCGGCGGGCTCGTTAAAACAAACTCCGCTTTACCTTATTGCTCGCTTCATTACCACGTGCAGCAGCAAGAACCAGCAGCTCCCACCCTGCCAGCTCCCGTCGGCTGGCCCGGCACCACCCGAGGGCCGCCATTTCGCGCGGGGACCCCCGCGCCCCTCAGCCGGCGCCGCCCCGAGCGCCGCTTACCCGAGCGCCTCCAGCTCGTCGTCCAGCGGTGCGGCGGGACGCGGCTCCCGGCGCTGGGTCATCGTCCCGCCGGGGGACGACGGCTGCCCGCGGCCGCCTCCGCGGGCCGCTGAGGAAAGGCGGCGGCGGCACCTCCCGGGGCGGCACCTCCCGCGGCGGCCGCCGTTCGTTCCGCCTCGCCGCCGCGGAGTGCCCCGTCGCGGGGAGTCCCGCCCCGGCCCCGACGGCGGGGAAGCGACCCCGCCCCGGGGCTTTTCGGGGGCCCGCTGGCCCCGTCACCGGGGCTTGGCCCCTCAGCAGGGCCGGCCGGAGCCCCCTGGGTAGCCGTCGGTGCCCGGCGTGCGCCATGTCTCTCCCATGCTGGAAATACTTTATTTTATTCCCAGGATAATTCGTATTTCCAGTTGCTTTAATCTGCACATCCCAGAAGTTCATATTCTGAAGCGTTTCACGTACGTTCGTTTTTCTCTTGCAACGGATGCCCCTCACCTTTTCCGTGTCCGCCCAAGTACTCGGTGAGGAAACCCTCTGGAGGTTTCTGGATCAGGGCGAAATCTGTATTTGTTCTGTAGTGTCCGACACCGCACCCACCCAGCCCGGAGAGTGCCGTGGGTTCGTAGCTTGCCCCTCGGAGCGCAGCTCTGCGGGCGCGGCAGTGCCGCTGGGGAGGGCTCGCCCCGGGAGCCGGACGCTGCCGGCCCACCCGGGGCCTGCCTCGCCCCGGCACCTGGCACCCTGACCGAGCGGTTTCTGGGGCGACCGTCATCCCGCTCCGGGCTGACTTGGAAGAGGCCGTACTGTCTCTCGGAAAGAGTCAGAGGAACGCAACGTAAAAGCTTGCTGAAAAGGTACTACCAAACAGGGAATGAAGATGTGTCGGAGGACTGAGCTCTGTGGATGAGAAATTTCTGAGCGTTGTCCGGTGCCCATCCTTCCAAACGTTTCAACAACGATTTGCTGCATACTAGAGGTTATTTGTATTCCCCAATACTTCACGGGCAGTAGTTATTACAGGTCCGGCAAATTCTTTGCTAAACTTCTTTGACAAAAAGACAGGGCTCTGGTGTAAAAAAAGAAATAAGTGGCAGAATGCTCTCTTCCAGTCACACACACTGAAGTTTTCACCAGGTATCCAGTACTGAAAATAAGTTGTTTCCAGAAAACTGATATTTAAAGAGGCCAGAACAGCTACTTATTTCCTCACAAGCAGTCATACGAACAGCACGCTCAGTGTGGAGCTGAGAGTCAGTTGGAACAGGCTCATTAAAAGCCTGCTGCTCCTGCTGCTCTTGGGGAATCAGTTTTGGAAGAGCTTTTTTAGCCTCCTGAATGGGAAAAGCTTCACAGAGTTTCCATATGTCACATCAGACTGTCCTGCTGTTTGAGCTTTTAATTGTGCTTTCCCTGGCAGCAAGGTGCTCTGCTCCTGTACTTGGGCTGTTTATCTTGGCAGCCAAACATTCAGTTGTAGATACAGATTTCGCAAATAAGCTGGGTTTTTTTTCCTTATTAGGAAAAAAATAGGGTTTTTAATTAGGGAAAAAAAAATTTTTTACTCTTTCTGAGTTTGCCCTTTCCTCTATTGCTCAGCGAAATCTTGTGATCTGATACTGTCTTTGGTAACCTGAGCCTGAAATCCACAACCTTTGGTTAAATAGGTGCTTTTGACGTCTCCACGGTTTGCTTGTATTTGCTGGATAGATTTATTTATTATTGTTGTCCTGTTCTGAAAGCTGCTTTGTTTGTTTTCAGCAGTGCTGAACCCATGAAAGAGGCAGAAAAGCTGTTATCAAAATTTCTGGGTTACAGACGAAAAAGCAGAGAAAGAAAAATTAAGTAAATTCCAAACAATGAAAAGCCACAACTAAATTTTAGTGAATTCTAATTACATCACAAATCATCTTAAAAGTTCAGCATTGTGGGCTCAAAGGTGGTTTCCAGCCCTTGTGTACCCCACCATGTTTTGTGCACCCCTGTGTTGCGGTAGCAGAGGGTTCCCATCTGGGAGCAGATGCTTCCTCTTACACTGCACCTGAGAGTGCAACATTTCCTCTTTGTTGGCAGGAAAAAAAAAAAGCAGAAATTTTACTTTCATGCAGCACAGATCAGCCTTCCCTTTAATGAAGTCCACTTGATTTGGTGTTTTTTACATACGTGAGCCACAGGACAGACAGGCTACAGATTGCCAGCTTGCATTTCCCAAAAGCCAACATACTTCAGTGTGACGGTTTTAGTCCCTTTCCCAAGCATGAGCATCCCCATCGCAGGACTTGGTTTCGTGTCCAGTTTGAGCACTGCGCAGAGCAGACCTGTAGATAGCAGCAGTGCTCTAGTGCCTGCTGCTCTGCCTGGAGCGCTGCTGAGCACAAAGCACCCCCGAAAGAAACAGCAGAATAAGGTGCCTTTTTGAAAATCAGTGGATAGTTTGGTTTTCTTCTCATCTCCTCACATCTGTCAGTCATCATATACCAAAGTGTGATTTAATTAAAAAAAAAAAAAAAAAGTCTTGAAGTCTTTCTTGAATAACTGCCCCATCTCATGAAAAAAAACTGAAAAAAACGCCCAAAACCAACCAAACACCAAAGCTTATTGTTTTAACTTCAGGTCATGAATAAACAGAAGGAAAACTACGGCCATCAAAATGGGGAGGGCAAGGCCAATAATGATCGATATATATGTAATTATCCCTTGTCTTCTGTGTCATGCTATGTTATTACAGAATGCCCTAATTACCAGCAGACTTTAAACTTCAATAAATGCTTTACGTTGCAGCTGCCAGGTCTCTCAGACTAGCACGTGCCTTCTTTTAGGACAGTGCATTTGGAGGTGATGTGCCTGTGTTTGGGCAGAAATTGTGGGATCGCTAGGCGAGGTTATATCACGTGTCCTGCAAGAGGTCAGGTTCCAGGATCACAATGGCTCTCCCAGGTTTTCAAGTTTTTACAGAGCAATTGCTTAAAACTATTTGAAAGGTTTAATTTTTTTCAGATAGGTGTAATTTTGTACTTGAGTTTTGAGATATATTAATGCAATAAAGGACAATTTGGCTTAGATAGCTGTGTGACTAATAAAGCTGGTAAAGAGACATGATTGCTGCAAAAGTGTAATTAAATAACTCCGGTTACTTGACAGAACTTGGCAGGAAAGAATTGAAACTTTAATTTTTTTCCGTTTCACCTCACCTTCTAATAATCTGAATAGATTATAGATAGCTGTGAACCGCCCAAACAAACTCTAAAGGGTGTGGTTTCATCCAAATGGAACCAAAAGGAATGGAAATATCACAAAGCCATCGTTGACACTATTGGGATGAGGGCCAGGTTGTGACGGAGCTGTAGCTCATTGCGGGTTTGGAGCTCCTGGATGGGGTTTGTCACTGCACTGAGCAGGAGCAGGTGTGCTGTGATGGAGAGCCCTCGGCAGCTCCTACAGCTTCACTCTGCGATCAGCAGGAGAGGTCAGTCTATCCTAGAGCAGAGCGGTCACCTGCAGAGCGCAGGTTTCCTATACAACATGGACCTGCCAATTAATTTATTCCTTTTAAGGTAATTGCATCTGAAAATTTTGCAGGGTCCAAGACATCTAATCCCTATTACACTCGGGTATGATCCCATGGGATACTGTGAAACCCACTAAAGCAATTATATAAATCCTTCCACTGTGTTCACACATGGTATACATGCTAATATAATCTTCTGCAATTAACCTGATTCTTCCCTTCTGAATGTATTACAGATTGTCTTGGAGTGTTTATTGAAAACAATTTTTTTTGTTGGAAAAACACTTGACATACTGGATATCAGCATAGGGGTAAGTTTTCTTTGTGGATTTTGAGGTGCCCAAGGCATGTTTATTTAATGTGTTCCCAGTTTCCATGGTCAACGCATCTTGAAAACATGCCAGCTAACCCTAGGTTGTCTGCGATCTATTCAGATAGGAAACACAGAACAGAGGTGAGAAAAGGGATGTGAAACTACCCAGGTTCTTAGGGAAAAGCCAAAAGGAAAGGCTGTTCCTCCCCCATTTTCTCCTACAGTTTGGGCTGGCCAGTGCCTCTGCCTCTGAAGATCACAGTAGTTGTGTTGCTGTGAAGGCTCATTCCACAGACTTGGATTAGGACCACAAGATCACCTATGTACGGCAAGAGATGCAACAGCTATGTCCTCCCAAGCCTTTGTAGAGTTTCCTGCCAAGCAGGATGGGCATAGCCATGTCACGTGTGAATATGATTACGTGTGGGATCCCAGAGATATGTATTTAATAATTTAGCTTTTTAAGTCTCTTAACTCTGCCCTTGGTAAAAAAAACTAGCATTCCCCATACTCTTAAAGCTGTGACTTTTGAGACCAAATGTAGTCAGCATTTCTAACCACATAACACTTTCTCCTCTTGTTTGTTCAGCTCCAGGAAATTCAGCTACCCCTTTAGGGGTAAGTAAGGGAGGATTTTTTCCCAATTTGTGAACTTAAACAGGGACATGGAAATCAGTACAGGAAGTTTTGACGCTTGTAATTTTTTCTAGTCCTTGCTTGCTCTGTAGATAACCAAGAGCTGGAGCACATACATTTTGAGATGACAGTGGGAGATTAAATGCCTCTAGTTAGAACGGCTGTGTTATTGCATGTGGTTCAGTTTTCACAGATTTAATAATGTGGATGATGACGTGAAGATTACACGTTCCCAGTTTTAAGTTCTGCAAGAGGATCTTTCCCAATCCACTGTTTAATGCACACGTGTGCTTGAAGCCTTCAACATGCTTTTCAGGTCTCCTCAGACACAACCAAAGTCTCTTTAAAACTTGCCACCTTAGAGCAATGTCATTCTCTCTAAATATATGGGGTGTGTTGCAAATGTTTTCTGTCCAGCCAAACCCCGAGATAATCTCAAGAAATAAAGCCAAACATCTAGGAATTATCTTTAAATGAGAAAATGTGAGTTTCAGTGGCTGCTAGTGGCAGTACACATGGGGAGGTGAAGGAGAGCAGGTCTTGTTGCCAAAGGTCAGGGTGAGGGGCACGGATGGAGCCAGGCAGCTCTTCCTGTGGGCCATGCAGTGTCTTGAGCCAAGTGACCTGCTGGTGGTCAAGTCTCTGTCCGAGAGGCATCATGCCTGGCTGGCAAGTCTGTGCACTGTGACCACCCGGTAATTAAAGATGTAGAGAGGAGGAGGCTCTCCAGACTCCCTCAAATCTGGGTCTGTGCTGTAGTGATCTGGGGTAGGGAGCAGCATCAGGGTTGGAGACCTGAACCTCCTCACACCTGGAGTCCCACCAGGGATTCCTTCTCTTCCCCCACTTGCTTGTGAAGCCAAACAATAGCTCTGTCCTGCAGCAGCACCCAGGGTCCCAGCTCCACATCTGTAATGAGTTACAGCTCCCGCCTGACCACAGGCTCGGGCTCAGATCACACTTGGGATTACAGTACCTATCTGACATGCTTAGAGACTGCTAGTGCATCCAGAGCATAACTGAACACGGATACCGGTGTCCAACAATATGCAACAAAATGGATGGAGATAAAGCATATGCTTTTAGGCTTAGGTAAAAGTGTCTTAAAATACAAAATAAAACTGTTTAAACTAGAAAGGAGGTTAGGAAAAAAATATGAGAATAGTTTTACTTGCTGTTTTGTGAAACTCGTGACCTTATTACAGCTCATTTATGCAAGTTTTCTTTTCTTTTCTTTTTCCTTTTCTTTTTTCTTTTCTTTTTCATTTTGAAATTTGCCACTTTGACATTTTGCAGCTTCAAAGTCTAGGTTCAAATAACATATGAAACGTATCCATGCACTATCAAAATTGATAGCCCTGTGTACTTTATGCAACTATTTATGGATACAGGGACAAACTTCATGAGTAACACTGAGAGCTGAGTAGAAAGGAGCTAGGGAAAAAAATTATTTTACCCAAATAAAATTATGTTACGTCAGTAGCTCCGAAAACATTTGAATGTTGCATCATTTTGCATTTTATGGCACCGCTGCTGCATAAGCAGGATACTGAGAATCTGGGTCAAAAAGGGGACGTAAATTACTTTCTGACGACAATGATTGCAATTGTAGTGCCTTTTCCGTTCTGGGGAAACGTGGGCTAATACGCTGCTCACATCTGTGTAATAGAAACCCAGAAGGCATCTTGCTGGAATTATGGATGCCAGGCATTTTCCAGAGCCTTGTCTAAAGCTCAGTTCATTGCCAGTTGCTAATTTAAAGATACATATGCCCTGTGGCAGGAAAATTTTTTCTAAAACAGATAAGAACCTAACCTTAGAAAGGGTGCAGGTGCTTTATAATTAATATTTCATGGACCCTTATCGGTTTAATTGATGTTCAATGCGCTGCGAATACCCGGTATTGATGGCTTCTTCTCTTACCAGCACATGGCATGAATGACCATTTGCAAGCCAGCAGCGGTTTCATCTTCCATTCCCTGTTGAGGCATTTCAGCGACTTTAAAAACCAATACTTTGTCACATTAACACCCAAGACCAGCCACCTATCGGGGTCCAGGTTATAAATAGAGATCCTCTCCAGAAGCCTAGTCTTACCTGAGACATCCCTCTGCGAGTGCTGCCAGGAGTGATCCTTGCATGCCCATTGCCGGGCGGTTGCAGTGGATCTCTCCTGCAACAGGAGGAGAGGTTGCGTACATTACTGTGCACAGCACGCTATCCCAGCTCAACGAGGCGAGAGCACGTGCTCTGTTGGTTTTGGTGAGTGGAAAGTCATGCTTGGGTCATCTTTGGAGGACTGTGTGAAAGGAGGACGGGGCAGGGGAGGCAGGCAACCATGCCATGTTCTCCTGCAGAGCCTTTGAAGGGCACCAGCCTTGTTTTGCTAGGACTGTCGCTTTTCTGCATTTAAGCTGCAGATATTGCCCATTTTTTTTGCAAGGCGAGTGCATTCGGCCAAGTAGCACAGTAGGTGGTATTAAAAAACGCCGCATGACCGCGCCGCTTCCCCATAGCTATTTATTGTACCATGGACTACAACAGCTGCACTGGGCTTCCACGTGACATACATGTCTGGTCTGTGCCAACATATCATTCAGCCCATCAAGTCCTCTTATTTATATTGCGACTTTCATAGCAGCTATCTCACCCCACTTCACATGTTATAATTAGACCTTGAAAACCAGTTCAGATAAACATAACTCAAATGTTAAAGATCTCCAAACTGATTGACATAAACAAGTAAGGTAGCAAGGGGCTGGGGAGTTTGGTTTTGATGTGTCCTTGCCAGCATGACTTTGGCATAGCGGACCGGCTCTGTTTTGAACAAAATACAGCTTTCATGTAGTGGTTTCACTTTGCAGCAAAAAAATGTTTTCCTCCTTGGCTAAACTGAAGACAATTAGCTGTGCAGGGAAGGAATATTGCGTGGTGTATTTGCAGAGTAGTGGTCGTCATCTTTGGTTACATTACCTTACAGCATAGCAGGGTTCACTCGTGTTTAGCTGTTGCAAAGCTGGTATAGCTCAGGCCTTGTCAACACTGTGGATGTGCTCCAAGTATAGCCACTGATCTAATTTCATTGCAGATAGGCAAAACTAATTAAAAGGCAGTTGTATCCTGCAATATAGGTGGCTGAAATATAAGCTGTAATTGAACAAAGAGAGAATTTGTGTATGACCGGAGAATAAACCAGTGAGGATTTTTCTGGTTGAAGAGGAAGGACTAAGGAAATTGAGATTTGAGACGCAGACCTGATGCTGTAAAGAAAATGGAGGAGACTCTTAGAAGCATGAGGGTTGTATTGTTATTACGGTCTGATCTGGTTTCAGGAAGTTAAGAATCTCCTCTTTGAACTCAGAAATTCATTTTGCACATGTAAATGAGTCTGCTTTATTTCCCAGTCCTGACAGACTCTAAGATGTAATACCTGGAATCAGAATTTGGTACCTCTTGTTGGCCACCTTTATTTCTTGGCATTTCTCCATTTTTTACATTTAGTGCATGACATGGGTTGGAGGGGGCATGGGTTATGTGTGGGCTCCCAGGAAATCCTAAGTTTGAGACAAGAGGTTCATGAGGTGCTAGGTCTCAACATCATTATTTTTATGAACGTTAAAATTTAATGAACTTCCTCCTTGCTTTGAAAGCATTTGGCAGTCCAGGAGTCTGTTTGCCAGATGTGGAATTAAAACAAAAACCTATGGTCTGTAATCTATTGAGAAGTGTAATCATGCATAAAGGCAAAAAAACCCCCACTTATCTCCAGGAAATTTTATATTATAGACAACAAATGTAGTTTAAATAACCCAGATCTTTGCAGCCTTAAAAAAATGTAGATAGTCACTTCAGCCAGTGCTGGTGAAAGTAAATGCGCTATACCCACAGAAAGCATTTTACTATCTGGTGTAGAAATTATATATTGCACATATATAAGTTACTACAAAAAGCATAAGAGCTTCATATACTAAGCAGAAGACTTCCCTGCCATATTTCTGTAGGGACCATAGGATCCTGCCCATGGGAATCATCCTCAGAGTCCCAAGAGCCAGACACAAGTCACACTTTAATATAAGCAACAAACATATGCAGAAGTGAAGAGGCTCACTCCAGAGCTGCAGGGGCTTGTAGCACTTCACCACATAAATGGTGCTCTTTTACTTGATAGACGCAGAAATGTGCCATTCGAGGGTTTCACAGGGTGTGCCGGTGTCAGACAGAGATCTGTGAGGTTTCATGCTTGTGGCATGGTTCAAAACTGCGCACAAAATCACATCAAATATTGGAGATATGTAGTCAGAAGTCCAGATGAGCTGTGCGGTTTAGTAAGGCCAAGCAACCTGTACCACAGCTGGGAGCAGAACCCAGGTGCTTTTACAAGTGAATCCCTTTCTGCATTCCTAATGAAAGTTTGCAAATCACTGGCTTCTGGGAAGGAAATTGTATGGTAATGAAAAGTATTAATGAGGTTGAAACTATTTTTAAAGTGCTAAAATCAAGCTCAGTTGTTTAGGAAATGTTGCTGAAATTCATAGTTGTTTTAGTGCAGGTTTAATAGCAGTCCTCAGGCTGACAGAAATAAATTGAAGCTCTGTAAATGAAAAGTCCATTAAACAAAACTACTCTGAATAAAAAACGCAGCATTGATGTAGAGATCTCAGAATAGAGCAAAATGTTTATCTGCTTCAGGTAGTAAGAATTATTTTGACTTCTGTATTGGTTGCAAGTCATGTCAGCGTGTTTCTGGCAGAGCTACAGACAAAGAATTTATAGCAATTTCAATCTGGTTGTAACAAAAAGTATAGCCCTGAGAAGCTGGACAGCATTTAATCTGTGGCATATTTTGCAAGTGATAAAAATCCATTTTAATAACCGATGCATGTTCATAATCACATTTGTCAAAGGAGAGCTGCACATCCAGCATAACTTGGAGATGTCTCACCAGCGCACAAATAGGGATCACACTCAGCATCTCCAGAAAAAAACCTGTGGAGTCAGATGCGGGGGTGGAGGTGGGGGCAGGTTAGTTGATGCCAAGAAGGAAAATGTCACTTTGATTCTTTGTCTGCTATCATGGTTACAAGAAATAACCTAGGCAGCAACAGCCCCTGTTAGCACTTTGAAAAACAAGCTTTTGCTTCTTTGGGATTCAAGGTGAAAACAGCTTTTGGGGGTTATAAGCGATAGGTTCTGCTCACATTTTTGTGCTGCTTCACGCTGTGGGGAGCTGGCTCGACTGGCTGCTCTGTGCTACCAGCACGTAGTTAAGTACTAAAAGCTTCTTTTAGGATCTGAAGTACAGGGAGTGTAAACTCTCCTCCTTGCAAATTAAACAGCCTGATGCCAGAAAACACCTTATTTCTCTGTCCTGCTCTTAAATTCCATTTTTCTTTAACATTAGAAATGTATAGAAATACAATACACTGAAGCAGAGCTGTCTCAGGGATGTCCAAGCACAAAAACATATGCCGCTGGTGAGTAACAGCAGCAGGGGAGGAAAGAGGAAATCTAATCCAGCAGGAGCTGGCACATTCCTGTTACAGGGGGTACCGTTAGGTCCTTCAGACAGATACAGGGCAGATCCTTGTCTACACAAGGAAAACTGCAAGGCAAATAAAGGCTGCATCAGATCTTTTGTGATCAAAACCCATGGCTTCAGGGAGCCCTTGTATTGCCAGGCTGATAAATAGATTTTTCTTATTACATTTTTTTTCCTTGCAAAGAAGTAGCATCCACAGCAAAGTTGCTGTGAAAATTGCCCTTGAAGCCTGCTGCAAAAATGGGGAGAAGATGACTAGGACTGAGATATTTTGAAAAGATATCCTGTACTTGCAGAATATTACTGAGCATGCACTGCAATCAAACCAAGGCAAAGCAAGCTGGTGCTGCAGCACCTTACTCAGAGAAGTGGGCTACGAAGGTATCTGTCAGAGAGCTCTTCCCAAAAGCTCTCCCGCTGTTTGTACACTGAGGAGCAAGGGCCTCACATAACGCTGGTCTTGATTTTGCCTGCCTTGGTGATCTTCTACAAAACAGCTTGGAGTGCCAAATCAGCAGGGAGAGAGGGTCCTTAGCCAGGCTGTTAAGTGAATCAAGCCAGGAGGCACAGCTTGAAAAATGCCGTTCACAGAAGTAGTATCTGCCCTTTTGAATGAGTGGCTGTGCAAAGACATGAGTAGTAATTTAGTGCTTTCTAGCAATACCTGAGTTGAATGTTTCTTTTGTAAGGGTAGAAATAGCCCAAATTAGTCAAATGGTGATAATTCTATAAACCATAGATAAGTTTTGCACTGTAAGTGCAGTCCCATGTGCTGCTCCATTGCCACTGCTGCAGGCGAAAAGGGGCTCTCAAATCTGATCTTAGCGTCCCAAATCCAATCTTACCCTCAAGAACAGTTCACTCCAGCCTTTCCAGCCATACAAGGGGCTCTGAACATGTGACAGAAAGTAGTTGCCAAGTGTTTGATCTGCGCGGTGGGTGCTGCTGAGAAGACCAGCTCCCTGCAGAGCGGTGGAGTCAGAAAAGAAAATGTTCTTGTGGGAATTGCAGCAAGTAGGTAGGCTGCTGCATCCATCACATTTCTTCAGAAAAAATGCAGTATCCTGAGTGGAAAAAATAGAACAAAGTGATAAAATACCCTGCCTTCTCTAGCAAGGAGGGGTACAGAAGTATTGCTAGACCAGATGGGAAGAAGGTCCCCTAAACCAGCTATGTGCTTGCAAAACCCTGTTGCAAATCCCGTTTGTATGAGGGATTCTTCCTTGCTTATATTTTATTTCAAAGGTTCCATTTAGGAATAGAGAATTGTAATATATTTATGAAGAAGAAAGAAGTCAACGTGCAAAGCTCATATTTCAAATTCTCACCGATTTCACTGCTGAAAGGTCCTGTTCAGTCAGTTGAAAATACTTGCCTTTAATGTGTGTTGGGAAGAAACTAAACATGTGACTGAGAGATGCACATTCAGGAGTTTTTCTTAAACAACCATTTCCATTTCCCTCACATTTAAACTGGAATATGTTTCAAGCTGCCATCTTAAAAGCCCTGTGACTGGATTTTGGGGTGAGAACATGAACGTCTCCTCTACAGTCACAGGCACAGTCACGGGCCTGCTGGGGCAAGACAGTTTCCCTTTGCACGGATTTCCCCATCTGTAAGACAGGGATGACAACTGCAATCTCATCTGCTGACTGCTGCAGGCTGGTGGGCATGAACCAAATCATCACTTTAGAAGAAATAGTTATGTGTTTACTATACTTTATGTAATAATGCAATGTGCTGTGGTCGGATACTCAGGTTAAGAACCTTGAGGGCTCAAGCAAAGCGTGAGAAACAGGCCGTTAAAGGGACAGAAAGAAAAGATAAATTGGTTCTTTTAAGCTTCCTGACCTCCACTCTGTGGCAACCCGCTGCTGAGGACAGCTGAAGGAGATGCACTGAATCAGCATGTCTCTCAGCTGCTTTGGCCACTCGCCCTCCTCGCCCACTCTTTGGGCTTCCCTGGCTATCGCTTGGTCTGTATTTATACCATGCTCCCCAGATACTGCAGTGGTTGCTGTGGTATAAATACTGCTAGACAGCTATAGATCACTCTTGTCACTGAGAGATCTGAATATGGTACGAATAGGATTTAGCAATGGGTTTCTGTGGTGGAAGGGAGGGTTTGGGGCTGCTTTCTGGCACTGTGACTTCTTCCATCGCTGAACTCCCACCTTGGGACTTTGTGCCTACATGTATGTTGAGGGAAGTTGGGATAAACTGGGGGAAAACCTCTTTTCTTAATGACAGCATCATTTTGAGCCATGCCATGGTAGACATGAACTGTAAGGCTTGCTGCTCCTATAGCATCTTTGCATTGCAGGAGAGCACGGGGCTCCATGGGCCTGCTAGTATAGCTATTTAGTTTTCGGGCCAAAAGCAGCTCCCCTCCAGGTGGTGCAG
This sequence comes from Aquila spilogaster, assembly GCA_024606505.1. NCBI lineage: Eukaryota > Metazoa > Chordata > Aves > Accipitriformes > Accipitridae > Aquila > Aquila spilogaster. The sequence goes on from JANHGO010000376.1 coordinate 26,410, forward strand.
AGTGCAGGCTTGAGGCTGTCCTGCTTCATCCACCTCTGCTTTTGCAAGCGCACGCCTGGGGTTCAGCAGGGAAACCAGTCCCAGTCAGCCCAGGAGGGAGGTCACAGGCTGCTGGAGGCGCGATGCTGGTGGTGATGGGGCAGGGGGGTTAAGCAGAGGGTACCTGCTTTTAGCTGCATGGCCACTGGTTTTCACACTTGGCAGGTTCAGGGTCTGGAGACTTTAGTAGCACCGGAAAGTTTAGACAAGGAAGGTGCACGTTGCGTGTGTGCTGAGCTTCTCATCTTATTTTGTTTCTTTTTCCAGAAAAAAAACCCCAGCATCTTTTTCCATTATGATATATGTGTGGGACTTGGAATAGATTTTCAAAATGCTTGGGCTACTTTAGAAGTCTCTACATAGGAAAACATGTGTAAAACTTATAACAGAGTTAGAGGAGAAGAAATAATACAGGGTTCTGCTTTAAATCTCCAGAAGTGTCCCCAAGGGAGGCGAATATAAAACACTGGTTTTATTTTGGAGAAAAGTTTCAACATCAGAGCTGTCAAACAACAGAATTCAGGAGGTTGATTCTTCTTTTATCAGCTAGAAGTCTGACACTCTGCCCTCCAACATCACTAAATTTGGTTGGTTGGTTCTGTTAATTTAGTTGAGCAATTACACAGTTCAAGAAAGGAAGAGAGGCTATTTTTAGTGAAGCTAATTATTTGTTCAAAAAGCTAAAATTTCTCCTGATCCTTCAATTATGAAGCCAAATGCAAAACTGCAGGAGTAAGTCATCCATTTGGTTTTGCCCTGAGGCATCTGTGGGGGCAAGTTGGAGAATGGTATTTTAATTTCTGCTCTCTGAGCTCCTTTTGGGGGGGGTGTTAATCAGAAAGGCAAATACTGTATGCACAAATGAACGTACTTACTATTTTGTGAGTAATCCTGAATATAATTTTAATATAGTTATATGGAATAAAATAAGTCTAAACAGAGTGGACAGAGAGTAGAGGTAGCAGTGACAGTTTGTAATTTCTGTGAAGGGTATGAAAGAGTCCTCAAACTCTTTGAGGTGACACCTGAAGGCTCATCTACTAAGCGATTGCTCTGAACCCCCTCCTTTCCACTTGGGATAGCCTTGCAGGTGTCCAGATGAGCCATAAAGGTGGCCTGTCACCTAAATTTAAAGGCCAGATTTAAATTTCTGCAGCTGCGGTTAGCACATGATACCTGAAGCCAGAGGAATGGAAAAATGCAATTGTCCTTCTTGGCAGGGCTTTGTCTGACAGCTATAGAGTTGCCCAGTTTTTCTCATCACCTAGTCTGGATTTTTTTTTGTTTTATGTTTTAACAAGGGGAGAAACACAGATGGGATTTCACCTAGCAGTTGTGCTCTTTGTGCAGTTGTCATATCGCAGCATCCTCGCCTCATCCCAGCGTCTTATGAGCAGGAAGAGAAAATAAAGGATGCGTACTGCAGACTGAACATATGTAACGTGGCTGATACTGTTCCTGACTTTGCATCCAGACCTCCGAGCTGCCTTGTTTTGGGCCATGGGAGGCGAGCAGAAAGAATGAGAGGTTCAGAGAGTCACATCCATGTCTTGGGGATTAGCCAGGGACTTCTGGTTTGCCTTTTTAATGAAGTGTGAGCCGCCCTGTTTGCTACTGGGGGAAACGCATTACTCTCTTGCTCTTGTGGATAAATTTTCTTAGAAGAAACTACCTGACAGGCATTTCAAGAGGGTGTCCAGGAAAGTGCAGGGAGTGGGTGCCAGCACGGGACTCTCCACATTGCTTCCTGATGGTCAGCAGGGCTCGCAGGAGCCTCTCTCTTCCCCTTGCTCCCCAGTAAAGGTTGCACGGGTTGGCATCTACAGCGAGAGCCCAGGAGTTTTTCCTCCCACAGCCCTGTGGAGTCGAGTTGGCTGAAGGGGCGCGTGTTTGGAGAGAAAGAGCAGGAGGAACTGGAATCAAAAAGACTTTTCAGCTTGGTCACAGTTTTGCAGCAGAATACATCTTTTGATTTTAAAAAAAGGTGGTAACATTTTTACCTCTTCTAGCTTCTAATTTTAGCTTTAAAAATCAGTCTTTTCCCTAGCTGAAAAACATGGAGACATTTTTTTCATATTGAAATATTTTCTTCCAAATGTCTTCCCACTGGTTCTGTTGCTTGCCCTGCAGGCGCACACTTTGTCAAGACCCTGCAAACATCTGCAGCCTCATTGGCTTGCAGGTGGTGCCACTACCTTAAAAACCAACTGCGTTTTGAACTGTTAGCAGAGTCCAGGCCTTTTGAAACCAAGAGTAAGGTGTTCTGCTTGGCTTGTGTGGAAACACAGCATGAAACAGCAAAACCAAAGCCCCTGAACATTCCTGTGGCACTAAGAAAGTGATAGTAGCATGAGAAGAAGTGAAGGAGTTGAGGGCAGAAAATGCTCTTCCAAACACATTCCTTTTTCCTACTTTTTAAACTTCTTAAACCCCTCTTTCACCTTTTCCACTTGAAGCAGTAGCGAAGGACAAAAATTGTTACGAAAAGAAAAATGCAGGCAATGGCATACTTTTTTTTTAAACTAAACATCAGAAAAGTATTTTGTTCCTCGTTACTTCACGTTACTTGTAAAATATATCTAATTCCGAAACTGTTGGGTAGAAAAAGTAAGTGCGATTTATTTGTGCTTTGAGATACCACTGGGGAAAAAAGCCTCTGAGATACCACATGGGGAAAGAGCCTTTAAGTCACTGAAGGTTTCTGAGGTGAGGGGTGGAAATGATATTCTGGAGATGTGTTCCATAATGCCAGGAGAGCAAAGATGGACGAGAGCAGCCCCAGGTACTGAAGCAATGCACCAGCTCGCTCCGGGGGCTCGGGTGCTGGAAGCAGGTTGTGAGCTGAGGGGGCACGTGAGGGCAAAGGAAGGCTCGGGTGTTTTCTTCCAGCATAGGACATGCACCGTCAAACTTGCGAGCAAATGGGCAGGAGCCAGAAAAGCTAGCAAAAGAGTAATTACAGGGTAGATAGGAACTAAAGGTACTGAAGAAGGAATGATGGAAGAAAGAAAAAACCTGGAGTGGAGAGGTGAGAGGCAGACAGCAAAAAAGAAAGCCCAGAGCCTAGCTGTAGTTGTGGCAGGTACTTTGTCCAGACTATATTTAAATAGCTTTCAGTATCTGTGGGTCATGGTATAAACAGCTGCTCCTCCTCAAGGCTAATGTCATGGAGGAGAAAAACAAAATGGGAATTTGTAAACACGTGTCAATCTGGGGTTTCTTAATGCAACCTATATGCTAAGAATATCAGATGGATTTGCTTCTGGTTTTGAGTAGGTATTAGTATTACCATTTCCAGAATGGCAGTAGGGAATATATATTTTCATTAGAATGAGAATAAATATCTTAATCTTAGACTTAATTAAAATGATATAGCTCTTTAATCTTAACACTAAGCATCTCTGGAGCAGTACACAATCTGTGGTAGAGAAACTAGGTCTCCACTGCAAACTCATAGCTTACAACATGATGTTGTATAACGAAGAAGTCCCCGCGTGGGTGTGTACGTGCATGCGTATCTGAGAGGAGGAAAACACCAGTAGGCAGGGGCCATGAGAAGCAGTTTGAGGTAGGTGCGGGCATACTGGCCTGCCTGCAAGGTGCTGCCTGGGTGCTGGGCAGGTAGTAAGCTGGTGGATATCTGTGACATGAGAATTTGCTATTTTTAGAGTTTCCGTGTCCAAAATGGACTGTGCCTTTGAAAACACAGGGACTACACAAAGCTTTATTGCTTGCACGGTTGGGAAGCAGGACAGGGATTGGCGTTAGCTTAACATGACGTGAAAAGAGTGCCCATCATTCTCCGTGTCATGCTGCAGAAGGGCCAGTCTGGGAGGAAAGGTCACTTTTAACAGACAGAAGTGACCCTCTTGTTTTTCTCAATAGCCGAAGCGTGAATGGCTTACCTCTGTTGTTTTATGGGCCGGAGCAAAAGGGTGAAGGATTTCAGAAAGGTGAGAGGGCCAGAGATACTCAGGCTCTGTCGGAAGTGTGGTCTGGAGGCCACTGACAGCCATGGTGTGGGGGAGGCGGAGGGTGAACACAAGAGGTGTACAACGGCAGGGGACGAAGCAAGCTGGCGAGACGCTGCTCCGCGCTCGTTACCCCCAGCATCCACCCACGCTGGAGAATTTCATTGCGGGTGGGCATGATGATGCACACCAGCACCTCAGCCAAGGTCCTTGCCCTGCAAGGAGAAAGCGAGGCTCGGTGTTTGGAGGAACCAGCTCTCTCTGTGGGTCATTTCAACCCAATAGCTGCCAGGTCTGTGCGTCCTTCTTCCCAGATGCCACCGCTGCTGAGCTCCCCAAGGATGGGGCTCATGTGATATTTAGAGAGCAGCATATTGCCTTTCCTCAGAGCTCGGTCTGGCAAGGCACAGGAGGTGATCTAGCAGAGGAATTTGAGCTTCCAAGGCCTATCTGCCCTGTGGGGGTATTTCTGTTTGGATGAACTGGCATACAGAAGGGTAATAGTAAGTGTTGGCATGTAAGTGTACATGTTAAAATGTCGTAGGAAAATTAAAGTTGGAAGGGGCCTCTGGAGATCATCTAGTCCAACCTCTGTCCATAAGGCAGTTGCCCACCATCTGTGCAGCTATCAAAGGCTCTTGTATGAGTTTTTCAAAACAGTTTTTGTCAGTGCAGTAAATGCATTGTAATTATCTCATTATGTAGCCATAAAAAGCAGGGAGGATGATAAAAATTGGGAGGAATGAGAAGACAATATGACATCAGAGCTCTTAACTCTTAGTCCCCAGCAACACTTGAGTTAAACCAGAACTTTGAATCCCTAATGTTACCCACTGTTATGTGCAGGTTTGCATCTAATCTTTTGATTAAGTATTCAAAATATGTTATGTATTCAAAATCAGTTTGGTAGTCAGAAAGTGTACTGCCTTAATGAGTTAAATAGTACATGTTCACACTGGATTTGCAGACGTTATTTTCCAAATAGTGAAGAGGATGTGGAAAAATGCTATTTTTTTTGTCAGAATAGTGAAAGCGTAATTGCAGAACCTTGCACCGTGAATAATATGATTATTTTTGGAAAGGACTGAGGGTCAAACAGCTTTTTAAGACAGGAAATGTGAGACAACAGATAACCAGTACTGTCCATAGCATATGACACAAAAAGAACAAGAAAATATTATTAAGGAAGTCTGGCAGAAACTTCTTTCTTTTGACATAACCCTTCTCTGCTTGTATACACATACATTCACACATCCTTTACTAAGACTCGTGTTTGCTGTGTAGTACAAGCTTCGTTGCTGATATAGGAAACGTTTGGGGGATTTTTTATGGTTTCTACTCCATTGTCCATCATGAATCCTGTTAATCTGACTGGGCTGCTGATACCTGAAGGACCATGTTGCCTTTGTGTGTAAAGCAGCAGGGCTGTGCGGGATCCAGGGGTGAATGAAGTGACGCAGTTTAATGCAGACATTAGTGCTGTGAGGAGCCAGAGCCCAGAGGCTGGAGCAGAAGAGGGCTCAGCATGGCATGGTGCTGAAAGCAGATTGCAAAACAAAGCCTCAGAAAAAATAACCTGAGCAACAACCAGACGTAATTCAGACGAGCCCAGTGCAGGCCTTTGTGTCCCTCCAGTGGCTAATCCACTACAGAGGTTAACGAGAGCTGCCTGCTTGCCCACCGTGCGACTACCCAGAACTGCCGCAGCGGGATCGAGCATCCATCCACCTAAATCCCTAATACAGCCCCTGCATTACATGATTTGCTAGCCCTGAGGCCAGCACATCAATTCCCTTCCCTTCTGCACACTGCTATTCACCCAACAGGAGAAATGTAAAAAAAAAAAATTTAAAAAATCACACTCTAACAGGGGGCACAAAATACTCCCTGGGGAGCCGAAAGTGTGGGATAGAAATGTGCAGAGGAGGAGAGGGCTGCAAGCCCTGCTCCCCCGTATTCTCTCTTCCCTGCCCAACACCTCTATACCAATGAGTATTTTGCTCCCTGAGAAAGCAGGTAATTTGAGATGTAAATTAAACTTTGGATACCTAATAGCGCATCATAGCTCGCCATGTGGCCAGGAAAAATGTAGCCTTGGATTTGGGTAGCTAGCCATTTAAAAAAGCACTGTAGTAAGCTCTGTGATGGTATCAGCAGGTAGCTCTGATTTATGTGTGACATAACCAGTTGTGGTTTCTTCCCAGAGGGATATCTGCATCTAAAAATAAACGTGGCACCGTTTGTGTTTTTGGCAAGATGGCACAAATACTTTTCAAATTACTCTGTTCACTAGAAAACAATTGTGCTTCGTCCTCTGACGAGCGCCGGCACCTGCTGCCTTCTGAAGTTTATTTGCAGTGTGAATCATCAGCGGGGCCTTGAAGTGCCATCAGTCCATGTTAGGCTCTGGAGACCTGGACCGCATGAAGACCTGGCCTTTTATGGACTCCACCTGGAAGCCCATCTTCTGCTGTAGCATCTGAATCTTTATTTTGTTCCTTGCCCCACGTCCCTCCCATGGGAAGGGAATATTACCTGCATATCCAAACGATGGAGTGCATGCTGCTGTGGTTGTGGTTTCTGTTCACTCAAGGTCAGTGGGTGCTTCATATGGTTCTACCGGTCTGGGTGTTGAGGACCTAGCTTTCCAGCTTGCCATCTCGCTGTGCAGAAGCCAAGCACCAAGCAGTCCTTGCCCCCCTGTGGTCCGTAAAGGAAATGAACGAAACATGATCACATCCATGATCTAAGAGATTAGTGAAAGGATATTTCTGTACAAAGACATATAAGCTTTTCTGTTCAAAAACGTGGTGAAAGCTGGTCTGTCCTGTTACTTTCAGAGGACTTGAATGTGTTACATTATTCCCCAAACCACCAGCGGCTTTGCAGCCATAACGTGGTCTTTAATTCTTTCTGCATGCATTTCACCATATTCAAAAATTATTTACAACACAGAGCTGTAAGGATCATAAATGTCTCCACGTCTGAGCTGCAGAAACTCAATACTTCTAAGTGCCTTTGGATGTGAACAATGCTGTACAGTAGGCACTAAATGTTACTATAGTAGCATTTACTCAGCTAGGCTGGCCTGTTGAACAATGAGGGGCATGTTAAGAAATATATTGGTACTAGGAGTTCCTTAGAAAAGGGAGTGGAAGGCAAGTCATGATTTGGCATGGTTTCCTGGGCTGTAGGGAGAAAAGCTGCATAAACTCTATGTGTTTGTGTGCCTGTCTGTGGCTGTTTGCACGGGCAGTAAATTCAGGGTTTCCTACGAATGAAGAGCACACGTGCAAGGGAGCAGGGTGTCGAGATGCTAAAGTTAACACCAGATAAGCTAGCTCTGGAGTCAGAAGCAATGTAGCCACCACACCGAAGCACTGTGCTGGAGGTAACTGCCTCGGCTGAGATGCATGTGGTTACAGTCTGATACAGTCCTTGCCTCTGGGGTCTCTGCCACTGTACAGCAAGGTTGTGAGGTGTAGGTATCTGTAATGATTGGGGGGGCCTTATCCTGCACTGCCTTGCCCAGAGCAGGCATGTTCTGGGTGTCCTTGCGTACCTCTCCTTATGCACGCTGTTCCCGTGTCCAAAGCCAGAGCCTCTCAAATAGCTCCCTGAGAGCTGTACATGCACCCTGCACTCCTGTACTGAGACAAGACAGCTGCAACTCGTCTCTCTTCCCCTTTGCCACCTACGGCAGTGAGGCATGGCTGGCAAGGGTTTAGCTCTCCTTAAAATTCCCAAATGTCTTCTGCCTTGAATGAACATGACCCATCCATTCCTCGATTAGAGGTCTACCGCCCCCGATCCTGTTGTGCATGGCATTTCAATATGATTGACTTAAACCCTGAGGGCTTCGAACCTGCTCTTCCTGACATGGATTAGTGCTGCTAAAATATGGGTACAACAGATGTCCCACAGGTGCCAATCTGCCCCTTAGGTGCCCCTAAGTGCATCTCCCTTGTTGCTACTTAGCAAGGCACTCTACAAAGTCCTTGCAGACACTGGCCCCATCTCGGAGAACTGCTAAAACTCTGCGCTTAAGCATTAGCTCATTTAAAATGTGGTTATGGCATATAGTATTGCAAGAACTTGCCTGTAAAAGGCAAACACCTAAACAGAACATAAGCCGTAAGTTACAGCTGGGAGACAAGAAGGTGTTGGAGAAATCTGCAACAACATGGATTTCTCTGGGAGTTCCCATGGGGCTATCAGACCAGTTTGAAAAAGTTCAAATAAAGTAAGTTGCCATCCTTACCCAGCAAAAGCAAAAGGAGCCCAGCTTTGCCTCATTGTAGGCATAAGTAGCCAAGCTTTTGGGCAGAGGTCACTTCTAATCCCTCAGCGGGAAACAGTGCGTTCTGTCTCTTTGTACCATATAGAAAGTTTTAAAGCAACTGAGCAAAGATCTCTAATTTAGGACCAGCACAGCAGAAGGATAGTGACCGGTTGATGAAGCCTACTGGACCCTCACTGGGACCTTCTAGCTAGAAACGTTTCATCTGCCCCTCCTCTGTGCCACTGCACAAGCAGACTACACGAAGGACCCAAGCACAGCCTGGCCATGTTCAGGCGAGAGAACAAGACCAGCCATGTTCACAGTCTTCACTGAAATCCAGAACCAAGGTAATTGTGCTAATTGCCCCACTGCTGGGAGTGCACAGGCAACTCCCCTACTCCTGTACCTGCCAGTGTTCATATTGGAAGAGGTCCTGTTACTGTTTACAGATGAAGATTTTTTTTCTGGAGGAAATTCTTGATCATGGAAATGTGCAGGAAGCTTCAGAATCTGAGAAAATTGTATTTTGCCTGAACATAACATATGCTATTGAGGTCTGCTGCTCAAACTAGCAGAAAAGGCTTATTTTCTTCATGTGGTTTAAACAAAACTGTGTTTCTTTTTTCTTATAAGCCTAGTTGAAAATTACAAAGGGAGGAACTGGGTCAGATAGATCAAAGCCAAATTTAAAATGAAATGCCCTCAGAGCTGTCTGTCTGATGCCTGAAGTCTAGTGGGACATGTGCCAGGTTTACTCTGATCACTTCACTGTCTCTCCTTGCTGCCTCCATTTCAGCCCCTCAAAGCTTTTGCTGGAGCTCTTCTCTGAGGTTTGGACTGTGATTTTACAGCACCTAGCCCAGCTGGGACCCTGTCCTGAATGGAGCCTTTGGCAGGGACCACAGTATGGGCAAGGACAACTACAGCAGGGCACCTGTTCTGCTTAAAAGAGCTAAGATGCTTGACTTTGGAGGTCTGCTAACTTGCCAATTGCTCATCTGATGTGCAGAGATACTATATGAGTTTGATGCGCTGCCATTCAGGTTAATAATGCATAATAGGCATGGACAAAAAGGAACAGAAAAACCTATGTGGTGTTTTGCAAAATGCTAAGTTTGTATTTTGGGCATCACAAAACTTGGAGCTATTTGGAGCCAGGATTTTAGTTGGGTGCCTTTAGTTTGGCAGTAAAACTCTTCTCAAATTCTACTCCTGACCTGGGTCCTAGGAGGTAGCTCGAATTAAATCTTGAAATTCTGAAGTGGGGTATCTAGACTGCCTTCAAGTGCAGGAGGTGAATTTTATCAGGATGCTGGTAAAGTTAGCTGCTTCTAGCTCAGGGTTCTGTGACTGTCTAATGAAGGCCAGAATATCCTCCCTGATGGTTATCCATGCTGCTCATCGGATGTAATGAGAGATTAGCGAAAGCACAGGCTCTGTTCTGCTCCACATGCTAAACTGAGAGCAGGGAAGGTATTGTACCAGATATTTCCTCCCATCTGGCAGCTCTGAAGTGTGCTCTCTATGGAGAGCTCGCTTTCCATATAGAAAGGTCACATGAACTTCACACTTACTAGATTTTATTAACCAATTTTTGACATCCTTCCTGATGGCTCAACCACATGGCTAGCTTGAGCTCTTCATCCTTCATTAGCAGTGATAATGATGTTAATTTTCACTCTTTGCTCCCAGTGGCTACAAAAAAGCCTTGACCCCTTGATGACTGCTCAGCCTGCACTACTTAACGCTTTTGTGCAACATGGTGCATATACTTATCCTATAAAATAAGCACTCTGGAATAACTTACTGCTTAGACAGGCCACCCTGAAAATTAGGCAAGTGTCTTTAGCACCTGTAGGCACTAAACAGGACTGGGTAAAATAAATCCAACTTCAAAGATAAAACCAATAATTATGGTTTTATACTGACTTAGGTGAAACTTGCCTTGGGAGTATTTTGCAGTCACTCTCACCAAAATGTGCCTTATTTTGAAATGGATACTTTGTATTTGTACTTTGTACTTACTGTGGGTTCTAGCAAAACCCCACAGCTGCTTTGTAAGTTTGCCATAACAGTGGTAGAATCGGTGTTGTGTTTTGGTATGTGTGTTATTTTTCAATGTCAGCTTTTATTAAGAAGTTACCTGTGATTTAATAGTAGAATTTGAGAGTGACCAATGGATGCTCCAAACCAGTACATCTATCTACACTGTTCTAAAAAATCTGATGAATTTTGAATTTTAAATGTTTGGGATTAACAATATGATTAACTTTTAATCTAGTGCCAAGAATTTAACATGTACCTTGTCTGAGGTATTGCTGTGAACTATTGACAGCATCACAACCTTTGGCTTGCTTTTTCCACACTTCCATGTTTTAAATCAATATTGATCAAAGACGGAAGCAGCCCGCAACAGTCAGCCTAGAACAGCAATTAGCCTAACAACTGGTGGATTCTCTAGAAAACCTCAACAATTCAGGGCTTTTATTTTTTAGTTTCTGCATTATAGTTTTTTTAATGCTCCAACTTCTCTAATGGAAATTTTTGCAAGCAACCATTAAGTACATGGCTGTTCTGAAAACATCTGTTGATCTTTATATAGTGCCTCTATAAATAGGCAGTGCAGCTATTGCATCCTTGTCTTAATGCTTATGTCAGCATTAATGTGACAAAAAAAAAAAGTGTCTGTGGAAGATACCAGGTTCTTAAGGCAAAAAATTTCAGATGTCTCACTTCACCTTCCTATCTTCTACTGAGACATATGTTAGTCCTGTCCAGCTGACAAGTGATGATGGGGATTATTGCTATGGTACACTGCACATAAAATTAGGCTGAGAGCTGTTAAAATGCTGCCCGATCAATACAAATCCAGCGTGGTACATTGCCATGCTCTTTTGTTTAGAAACTTGGAGTCCTCTTCTGCTTTAGGGAGGTCAGATAATGTCCAGCTGGGAGGAAATCTCCATCTTGTGCCTGGTAAAAATGCTGGAGCAGCACTGCAGGTTGTTCAGCAGGTGGAGTGAGCCTTTGATTCTGCTTTCATGCTGGTGTAAATCTGAAGATATGCTGTAAAGTCATCAGGCCCAGCCGCTTCCCTGGTCAAACTGGGAGAAGGTTCACCTTGTACTGATGTCAGGGGCACCCAATCAATTGGAAGTGCCCAGATATGAACCCAGGACCTAGTTTTATTTCTCTAGTTTTGCAAATAAAAAATTAGACAAACTTTTTGTTAAAGGGGTGTTGCCTTCTCTCTCTGTGTTTTACTTCTACTTATGCAACCAATTGTAAGTTATTTTAAATGTTAATTTTTATTAGCAAGTCTGCTCTTTTGTTCTGCCTCACTGACCAGCTGTTACAGCCATAAAGTACTGACAGCCACTTTGCATTAAAGAAGATCAGATAATCTGTATTCTGGTAGGTCAGCTGATCGGTCAGGAAGTGATAGCCTTATTCTCTCAGGTGTTATTGATATTCATATCCAGGGAAACACTCTGCACGGGAACAGCAGCAAGGTTATACAATTGCTGAAAACTTTGTAAAGCATTATCAGGAATATTAATAGCTCTTCTAACTTTTCTTCCTGCTAATGGTGTGGGGAGGGTTCCCCCTAAAACAAAGCAACAGTATTCGAACTTAAGTCGTATACTGTATCATCCTCTGATGAGCACAGAAGGAAAAGTTATTTCCTGAATTTTCAGTGTTTTCCTTTTTAAGATGCTCTTTTAACACAGGTGCGTTTTTAACATGTTCTTACTAAGTATTTTTTCACTACTTCTAGTACTTAAATTTATAAACATGATATCTGAAAATAAAACCTGTACAGAATGTAGTAGAGGACAAACATGTCTTCATCTCTTGCAGCAGCGTACTGTGACAGTATTGAATTTTCAGCTACCCAATCATTTTCTGAGTAACAAAGCTTGGGAACCAAACTAATTTGTTAAAAAGGAGAATGTAATGAACTTCCTCCACACTCGTAGCCAGAGATCTCTCTGCGAAAGCCCAGTGTGACTTGTCTTCAGAGGGCATTAATGCATGCGGGGGTGAGAAAGCCTTTGTACGTGTATCTATGTCTTGTCTGTTTGGCTTTTGTGCCAACTTCAAAGCCATCTGCTCTGGGGTAGAAAAGCCTGCCTAACAGACGAAGGCAGCTGCCATGAAAGTTTTTGCATGCTGATCTCTCAGCTACTTCTCCCGTAACCTTGGATGACCATCTTTTCTAGGTAAAGAGAGAGAACATGAACCTCTGGGTTAGGATCTGATAAATCGTGCCTTTCCCCTAAACATAAGTGATTAGTTATATCACTCCTGGTAAGCAACGGACTAAACAGCGTAACTTGAGAGCCTGGCTATGTACGTTAGAGATCGGTATTGGTCTGCTCAGCTCAATCTATGGGCTATACTTTCTCCGTCGCTGCACAGCTCTTCTCAAGTTGCCATCATACCCCCATAACTGCTTTTTGCTATATCTGATCGCTAAAAACAACTGTGCAGCCCAAACAGGATATGTGTTAACTAGGGCTTTATTGTCAAGTGGTGCTTGACTTTAACCCGGATCACTTTAAGTGCCCGCCCTCTTAAACATATTCACAGGAGGAGGTATGGAGGTTTCAGCTGAGAGCAGTGATTTGTCAAAAAATGTCAGTGTGTGCTTCCTTTTATCAGCCAGTGATAGAAAATCATTACTCTGTGTTCTCTGCCTGCTTTATATTCACTTCATATGACTTACTGCATGGAAAGTCAACTGGCTTGGACTGCTGGTGTACCAGAATAAGACCTTTGTGGACTCAACTTTTTCCAGCACGGAGATGAACATGCACGAGTTGAACGCATTTGAACCAGGGCTCAAGAGTTCATTCAAGCTAAATATATCATTGCAGTGCTGTTCGAGGTGTCAGGCACTAAGCTTATATATGACTACTTTTTTTCCATACAAACCCACTTGAATGGTTTGACACCATTCAGAAAAACAGCCCAAAGCACAAACTGGTTTTCATTTGCTTTCCCTTTAACTGCATAGGCTCAGTGAGACCACTGATCCCATTTCAGATGGAGCTACCCATCTGGCAGATCTTTTTACTGAAAATCCAGCAGTGGGTTTCTGGTACATCATGTGCCTCTCTGAGTCCCTGAAAAAGACTCAGGGCAGCAGTCCCTCTGAAAACCCCATTTGCTTTTCCTTGTAAATGGGAAGCAAGGCAGTTTTGTTATGGCCAGATGGGGAAGTTTGTACTACATGCCTTTATGCACCAAAGTGGCTCATCTGAAGTAAGAAGCTGATTACTGTAGGCTGACGACAGAGCAACTGGGACTTTAGGTGGGTTGAGTTCCCCCTTTGCTGGCTATCCAAGGAGCCTGCGCTCCCAGTCCGAGCAGCTCGACCAAGTTTCTGGTGCAAAGTGGGATGAATTACAGATTGGTGAACCTCAACATTTGGCCAGAGAGGCATTGAAGTGAAGGAGTCTCCCTGGAGTCCTTTCAGCCTTAAAAATTAGGCTGGGAGACTTCTAAGGGCATGTTGCCTGTTTTGTATCAGATGATTTTGGATTTAGGGAGTTGGAGAGGTTGCTGTTGGCTTTGTTTTCTGTTCTTTAAGGTTTGGGGAAGAGTCTTATTCCAGAAGCATTTTCTCCCACCTGTGGGTGCCTAGTCCTGGCGGAGTCAGGAAACAGGAATGAAAATATGTAAAGGAATTGTAAAGGGGTAAAACTCAGATAAAGTTTCAGTTTTCCAATCTTCTAAAGCATAGAGCAGCACGTGAAAAACAGCTTTTGTGAAAAAATCTAGGCTTTTTTTCTTCTAATCTTGTTCACATTGCAAATGCTAAAACAAAGAAATAAAACCTCTCTGACGAGGAGCACATTCTCAGGTTTGGCCCTTGAGGGTCTTCACTGTTGCAGAGGGGACTGTGACACGGTAATGAAACAAAAAGTGCTCACACAAGGATACCTAAAGGCGAGATGTCCCAGCCCAACTTAACCTCTGTGCTTTTCCAGATGAACGAATGGCCAGCAGCCCAGCTAGCCAGTTTAAAGGTAGCTCAAGTATTTCTGTGCTACGTGCTACCCTGCAGCTACAAGCTAATATAGTTGTTACTTATGTCACTGTGTAGTAATCTTTTGTGTCATCTAGGCTCATACTAATAGTATAAGAAAGAAAACAATTACTAGAGTGTGGCCAAATAAAATTCCCAGCTCGTCACTTATTTACTGAACGCTTCAGACCCATTTGTTAATTTGGGTTAAATTCAGCAAATAATTTAAGTTGGAAAAAGAGGAGGAGTTAGTGTTTAAATTTTCTGGAACAGAGGGGTTTGGTTCGGTTTGTTTTCTCGATCTCAGTTCGCGGGGAGGCTTGGAAAGCATTCACAGGCAGGAGGGGGAAGCCTTTCCCTCTGATTTCTCTCAAGCGAGCCTTACCCAAAGCAGAAGACGATCCATGCTCAGTCGCCTGATTCCCTGGCCATGGTGCGCCGGTGCGGGCAGAGAGGTAGGAAGCCGCCTGGCAACTGCAAGATCCTCTGAGCAGAATAGGCTCGTTTGGAGGAAGAGCATTGCCCCGTGGGATCAGTACGGCCCAGGGCTCTGGGGCTGAGGGAAGGGAAACAGCCTGCCGTGTCCAGCTGGGCTGTACGGGCAGCCCGTCACCCCAGCGGGTTCGCATGCCAGCCCTCTTCGCTGAGGAGCTACGTGCGAATGTGCTCTGGTCAGAAAGCGGACAAATACATCAGCATTTTGGCAGAGTGGTCTCCCCAGCAGCCGGTATGTGCCCGAAATTCACCCTGCCTCATTACCAGGATGTAGGGTACGGCGTTCGGAAGATCTCGCGATGTCACGGAAAGGTAGAAGGCTAGTCGTCGCCTCCCTATGACAT
>JANHGO010000377.1:0-41568 GCA_024606505.1 Aquila spilogaster
TCACTTTGATTCTGCTTTGATGCTCTCTTTGTCTGGAATCTGGCTTGGCTTTAGGTACATAATTCTATGACACTTTCTATATTAAAATACTTGCCTCATATTACACATTAAAATAATTTCAGGCCGCAAGTCCTTCTCTAGCTTTGCTTACAGATTATTTTTACAATTTATTTTGTATGATAGGATGTGAAGCATATATTTTTTGCTTTTCATGTAAAATATGTAATTAGCACCTTAACAATCCAATGAGATTTGATAGAAAAAGCAAAAAATTTCATAAGTCTTCTCTTCTCCCTTGTAAAGGAAACAAAAGTAGAAAAGACGCAAATCATCACACTTCTTGAAAAAATGTTTGCCAGAGGTTCAGATATGCTAAAATGCAGAAAATATGAGGAAACAGACAAAGTTTAGGAACAAATAAAATAACATGTAGCAGAGTAAAAGATAAAAGGAGTGAGTGAAAAACTGGCAGATAATAATAAGAGAAAAATGTTAAGGTATGAAAAGTAGTAATCCTGTAAAGCTACTACTAACTCGATTAACACTAAAACTTCTGTGCTGTAAGAGATATACTACTAGAAAACTGTAAAGATGTGAACACCACCAAAATTTTATTTTTGATATATGATTACTAAGGGCTTAGAAATAAGAATGAAAAAAAACCTATAAAACAGTTCAACATGAATCTTGCAGATTAATAACAATTCACTTTAATCTTACTTTGTTTTTATGTATAAAATGCTTATAAAATACATGACAAAGACGTTCAAGAATCAAGCATTCTTCTAGGATATGGGTAAAGTCAAGCCCTCTTTCCCGAATACTTTCAATTGCCTGTTTGTCATCTTGTCTTCTTGATAATATGTGATATAAAAAAAGGAATAAGTTTTAAGCTGAGGCCAAAAGCTTAACGCAAAACTATGTACATGTGTATGCAAATTAAATAATATTAAAAATAAAACTAGCTTGTTTAAGGGTTTACACTGAGGTATTAGAGAACTTGTTCAGACAAATGATAAACTTTTAAATTTAACTTTATATAGGTAAATGCTTTAAATAGCTATTTTATATAAGTAGCTATTTTGAATTATCTGTTGTGTTTAATATTCAAATTTATATCTTAAGGAAAATCAGGAGATATCTTGGACACTTAGGAGAAGCATGTTGTCCTACATTTGCGTACACTATCTTGATGCATTAAGAGGTATGAGATTCATACATGCTACATTTATCTCCTCTAGATGTATACTCTTGTTTAAAACTAGCTCAGGAATATTTCTTTCTTGTTCGTAAGTATAGATATGACAATCCTATTTTCTTGTCCCTTGATTGTGCTAAAATTGTCATTTTACTTTATGTAATTGTACCATGATATAAGATTAAACTTATTTAACTACATCAGCTACATTTTAAGAGATATCCATTTGATGTGATAAATGAGAATAATGTTACTTTGTAATCACAGCTTCATAATCATAGTCATGACTTTCAAAATACATACGATCAATGTGATGCTGTGATGAAGCACAGTACTGTAGATCTCACCATACTTAGCTACAAATTTTACCTATGACTGGTGAGCAAAACCAGACCACAAATAGTGCATCTACTCCTGACCAAAACTGAGATTTTCACAGCAGACTTTTTGTTTCTGAAGCCCTTAAAGTTGCCCTACCATGTGTCTATATGCACTTTGTTTGCAGCCACCAGTGACAGCAAACTGCTTATTGCCTGTTTCAGTCTGATTTAAAGCATGGCACACAGAATGAGTCACAGCAGGAGTGAGGATTATTTTCAGTGGATGAGGAATTAATATATTAGTGCTTCAAAGCTCTCCTGTTATTTGCAGGTGAAAAGCACAACTCTTACTTCAAATCTAAATAATTGAAAACAGAAAAAAACAGTGGTTAAATGGTGCTTGCAGTTCTTGCCTTGACATGCTCTATATCACATCCTCTTCCACAAGCAACACTGTTTAGATTGTACTAAAAAATAAATTAGAAAGCATCCCTAATTATCTCTTTTGCTCATAGACATTGCCTGATATTGCAGCAATCATGCAGACATGAGAGATGCATATTTGTTAATTATCAGCTTAATGAACAACTCTTTCAGAAAGTTAATTAGGTCAGTCTCCTGGGTTACAGTCATTATTTTTAAAGCAAACAAACAAAAACTGTTAATATATCTCTTCATCAGGGTTTAGATTTTAGATGATGATGTCAGGCTCAGTGCTGTGGACTTTTGCTAATGATAGCACAGGGTAAACGAAGACGTGAGCAATTGCAAAGTTATCAGAGGAAAGAAGTCAGCTGAACCAATGCTTGCAACTGTAATTAAACTGAGTCCCGGGGTTAAAAAGAAAATTGTTGCAAATGAAGCAAGAAATTGTTCATTGTCTGTTCTGTCCTCTTCTTTTTGACAGCAACATTTGTAGAAAACAGTCGTGGAAATCTTGTCCTGTTTCCAGCTGCAAAGCATTACAGCCATTAGGACTGTTATCATAATGGGAGGGGCTGAGGGTTGGGGTGGGTGAACTGATGAAAAATAATGTAGCTGGTAATTATTCTTACCTGTCTCTGATCAGAATAAATTTCTCCCTATCAGTATTGTGTTTTCAGGTATTTCTGCTGTTGTTTAATGCTCTGTAGTTTGTGATTTTTTTTTCTTCTGCTGCAGTTTTGCTGGTATAGGGTGATGAAGGTCATTATTATGCATTACTTTTTTTTTAACTTATGCTTTAGCACTAAAACAGATTGAATGATGTAAGTGTGAGGTACCTGCGTGCTGCCTAGGCTAAGACTACTTCAGGATCCTTTTTTTGAAGTCTTATGAAAGTCAATTAAGGCATTACTGTCCTAGTAATTCTTAGCTTGATTGCCAGGCTTGAATTACACCTATGCTACATAATGAAATTCATTCTGATAGCATATGAAGCAGCCTAGCTCTGAGCATGAGGCTGGTTAACATCTGTTTGCCTTTCATGCGTGGAAGGCAGCGATGCCTGCCTACTGAGCTCAGGCTTATGGATGATGTATGTTCCTGGGTCTCTCTCAGTGTTTCCTCTGAGTTTGTCTCACTATTTTAGACTTTGCAAGCTGGACTAGCCCTATTCTTTTATAGTTGCTTTAAAGTGAACTGTATTTCTGTACAAGGGATCTCAAAGTTCTCTGCAGGTCTCTAGTATTTTTGTGTGTGAGTTGAATGCGTTGAAAATCTGAAGGCAATGTTATTTTGTCTTATAAGGAGTAAACCTTGATATGCACCTTTAAACAGCCACCAAAAATCTGTGTGGTCTTGATTTTACAGTTTTCTGGTAAAAACAACAAAATATTTCCAGCTCCTTTGTTCTTTGTCAAAAGCATTTTAGCACATTGTATCTGAAAGTATCCCAAAGTATAATTTCTGTGAGAATCAATTGCCACAAGATTGGTGCTGAATATAAGAGATTAATCACTAGACAAACTGGTATGTTTAAATAATTTAGTTTTCAAGAAATAGAATTTCCTTGTAAAATGGTGAAAAGAAACACAGTGGCTATTTTGAACTGCTAATAAGGCAGATTTTCTTTTTGCTTTTACAGATAAATATGTTCTTTTAATCTGCTTATTTTCTACATTTGATAAAATGAATGATGATAAATGCAACAGACTTTTAAAGTTCAGCTCATACTGCTTGTACTGTCATATTATCGTAGATTTCTAGTGATGGATGATGCTTATAATGGTATGTTCTCCCTAGCCACAAGTCCTCCAGCACAATTCTTTGCACTGACCTTGCTGAGATAGGAGGTAAGAGATTTAAACCTATTTAAGGAGGAGGCCATTGCCACTTGTCAGCTGGACTGGCAAGACATCTTTATTACCAATTAAGAATATTAGATCTATTATTTTTTGCTGCACTTTCCTAATCCTCCAAAAGTCCTCTATAAAATTTCAGGAGACTCCTGAGTGGCTGCAATGATGATGTCCTGAAGCCACACAATCACTCTTGCTGCTCCTTGATACAGTTTGAGGCTTTGTTAAAGTCAATGCTACGTGCCCTTACAAACAAAGTTAATCCCTTCTACCTTGGCCTATAATTTTCTATATTTTTCCCTCCTCACCCTCTTAAAAAACTCAGGTCTCCTAAAAAATGCATCAAAAAGTTAAAAAACTACCTGAAGAAGTGAAAAATTCTGCCTAGCAATAGAAAACAAGAGGCTGAAATATCTCAGTGTAGCTGAATGGTCATCTGATCATGGCTGATGCACACCAGACGTGCAGAGATTTCTTCCAACTGTGAAGTACAGAAGAAAAGGAAAAGTTTTAGTCTGAAGCTAAGCAAAACTTAAGTATGCAGTCACTGAACCCATTTGTGGCTCAATGGGCCAATGGCAGTAATTCAAAGAGATAAAATAAGCTCTGCAGCAATAACTAGATGATATCCAGTGGCCTATTTGTGCTACTATATGTCACTGCAGAGGCTAATGACATCTTGACTGTGAAATTTTATTAAAACTAAGAAGTTGCACAGTAAATTATTGAATTGAATACTTAATGTTACTTTATGCTGGGTTTATGCTGTTCCACAAATAAACAAACACTCAAATTACGCTATACTTTGCCACGTAACAATTGCTAAACTCTTTAAATTGGAGTAGTTTGTAAAATAAAATAATCCCTGTCATAATTGTGCTTTGTTTTCCTTAAACACTTTGACAATGTAATTTATTTGCTAAGTGTCAATGTCCAGGGGAAAAAGAAAGTTTGCTAATCTTTTTAGTTCTAGGGTTTAATGTGATGCTAATAATCATGCCCACAACTTGCTTAGATTTAGCAAAGACATGAATCACAGTGCAATTATATTTAGTGAATCGGGGAATTTGTAAGCAAGCCAAAGTACTTAGCAGTTCCTGCTGTAGACTGGTGTAAGAATATGGTACAGTGTTTCCAGATGCAAATCTATTACAAGCTGCACCAAGAGAAGTCAAGGGGAAATATTCATGTATTTCTTTTTTTTTTGCATTGAAGCAGATAAGCTTTAATGTGAGGGTGGATTTAGTAGGCACAAAGTGGATCAGGTTTGGGGAAGAGGAATGGAATGGGGCAGGGGAGCTGCTGCAGGCAGCAAAAGGAGAGTTCAAGGTTGCACTGTGTGGCCCTTGGGGAGTGACCCTACAGTCAGTTATATACACCTGCACAAAACATGCTTTAATTTCCTGTGAAAAAAATTTAAATAAATACGCAGATAAGATTTTTAAACCTTTAAAAAACTGTGCCAAACAGGGTGCTTAAGGATTCCCTAAATCTGCTTAATCAAAATCAATTTTTACTGGATTCCTCACAGCTATATTTTGCAATGGAAGCCTTAAACTGCTATTGCTTTCTGTGCTCTGTTTCTACTACTCCAGCTTCCCCTCGTCTGCTGGAAATAAGGCTAAAGAACCTGAGGAGTTTGTTCATTCTGGTGCAGCTAAAATAATTTAGCTACCTAATTGATGAGTTCCTGCCTGACTTTCCAAGCTAAGAAAAGAATGGGAGCTTGCTCTGTGCTCAGATCTTGGGAAAGAAAGAGAGAAACTGATTTGGCCAATTCCTTTGCCCCGGGCAGAATTGATTGCAAATAAATACTATCTACAGATGTTTGTATGAAGTGCTCTTAAAAACTGCAAGTGATGGAGATTTCACTACTTCCACTAGGAAATCTATCACAGTGCTTAATGCTGGAAATATTTCTCTCTTGATCTCTAGCTCAAAGCTCTCTAGTTGCAGTTCATTATTCCTTGATTTGCCTGAGATGGACACAGAAAACAGATTAATGTCTTTGCATTACAAGGAGCTTATGCCTATTGCAAGACTTTTTGGTCTCCCTGTAGCTGTCTCCTCTCCAAACTAAGTAGCTGCAACTGATTCAAACCACCCCCACAGGACATTTTGTAGCCCTCTGACTATTCTTTTCCTCCGGACTGCTTCCAGCCAATTCAGGGTATTCTGTGGCATGTTGATCCATTAGCAGTGCTGAGCAGAATAAATTGGATGCCATGTATCCAACCCTTTTTTTTAATTCATTGGGACACAAGATGGTTTTTTAAGTTTGGTGTTACTGGTAAGACGATCGTATTTCTTTTTGTGTTTGGGGAGCTTATCCCCCCTAACAAAAATAAAATATCATTTTTCCCCCCCCACATAATTGTTTAACAAATATATTATTAATTTTGAGTGCTTAAGTATTAGTTTAAAACAAAACCAAACCAAAATACAGAACAAGATTTAAATAATTCAAGGTGGAAAAATACCAGTATTTTATACCTGTTGAATTAGTATACACTCTTCCCTCCAATTTAGTAAGAGATAAAGTAGTCTAAAGACTTGATATCTACGCACCATGCTCATTTGCAATGAGGGCAGCAATCTACACTACTGTTGACTTTATACTGTATAATTACTCCTGCATAACAGGTACTTTATTATGTTCTGGTATTAAAAGGGTTTTAAAAGAAATGAGGTCTTGCAACAAATCTCTCAGATGGTACATATTGAAATGCACATACACAGAGAAACCGGATGGGGGCTAAATTATTTAGAATAGTTCTTAAGAAGATAAGAATAATTTGAACTGAACTCTGCCACCTTTTTCCATGCAATTCTTTGTTCTTATATTTGTAGGTAAATTCCTCTAACTGCGGCAGATGTGACCTTTTTCTTCCTCCCTTCTCTGGACTATAATTTTTCTTTGGATGTTAGACGAAACTTTTAGCAGAGTCTTATCTTGCCTGTCGCTTTCTCTTTATGAATATTCTTTCACAACTTGCTTGAGTTTGCTGCTCTGTTTACTTCTGTCTCTATAATTCATTGCAATTTTTTGACATTCTTTCAAATTTCAGGAAGCATCAGCACACTTTCAGTCCTTTGTTCAACGACAGTTTGTTTGCTACTGAATTCAGATGATGTCTCTTCATCACTGGCAATATTTCCATTACATTAATCTCTGTTGTCACTATTTCTTTCCAGGTAGACTGCTGATAGGAGCAGTGTAATAAACTGCCATCCTAAGCATTAGCTAATCACACCTAATACAATAATACTGATGTTGGAAAGCATCTTCATTGTATGGTGAGTCAGAGAAATCTAGAGAGGGATTTCAAGACTGAAAGCCATAGCTATATGCTTTGTAGTTTGCTTTGCTGTGTGTAATGATATAGAGAATAACATTGAGTTTTGCTAGGATAGTTACGGATTCTTTGTTTTTCTGTATGAACTAATGTGGCATCAGTATTTTCTGTTCTTTATTGCCTAAGATCCTTTAGGAAGTGGAGTTTCTGCAAGTATTTAGGTTAGCAGAAATTATTGCCCTTTTTCCACCTTTGTTGCATGCTACCTGTATAAGGAGAAAAGGAAAAGCTATGGGAGTAGAGCAATGACTTGGAGTTGCATAAGAACAAACAAGTTTAATTATGTTTGAGTGCCTCAGATCACTTTGTAACAACGAATTTTAATCTCCACTGCTAAATGTAGTTCAGCAGGGTGACTGCAATGCTTAGCCACATCTTACCATTGAAATAATTCAACAAATAATCTTCTTACACTCTATTTATGACATAGCATATTCTTTTATATATCTACAGAGTGATTATTTCTTGTAGGAAATCCCAAGTAGGAAAATGAATGCACGCCTCACAGGAATAAATGAACAATGCACTTTTTTTTTAATCTTGTAGGCCTGATCATAACAAAGATATAGGTGCTTGGGCACAAAATGCAATAAAGGAGTTGCTTGCATCCATCCTGCACTCTGATGCCCCTGCGGGATCCTCAGGTCTTTCCACCCTCTATCTATATCATGCTGGTGAGCATGTACTCTAAGTGCCCAACTACTTCTATGGTCTCACTAAAAACCTTGAGTTCCGTGGAAGCAGCTTTTTATCCATTTTCTGTATAATTTTTTTTTTCCAGAGATATTGTGCTTATTTTAGTTATAATACACATTAAAATGTGAAGAAGATGGGAAGCAAACAGAACTATCTTCCTGGGTCTGTAGGGCTCCATAAACAATAAGTCTAAGTAGTGTGGCTTGCTAATGTTGAATATTTTCTCAGCTCTCAGTCTTAGTTGTTATTATGCATTCAATGTCTCAATTCTGTCTTCCAGGCAAAGCATGCAAAAAAAAGGTATTGGATGACCTATATAATTTACAGCAAATGATACGCAATTTGGATGCCAGAGTGAACAGACCCTGGTTTGTAGGCAGGGTATAGCTATTTTTTTCCAAATTCAATGTCTTGTCTGATAATATAGCTGGAAGAAAAGTGGTAATTATAGTGAAATAAAATAGGCATGAATAACATAAACTAGAAACATGATAGGAATACATAAAGTAGAAACACTTCACATTGTTTTCGTTTTTAAATTTTTTCCCAAAGATATAATAAACCATCAGGCTTTGGCCGTTTGTCTGATTTGAAAATCTTTCATTTCAACAGAAAATGAAATGTTTCCATGGAGATCAGCCAGAGATAGCCAAATGACGAACTTCTTGGCTGTACTTTCAGTTTGGTTTCTATGGTTTCCAGACAAGGAGGTGGAAAAAGTGAAGTTGCCGAGGTTCTTTTTCTTTCTTTCCTTTTTTTGCTTTCCCGCATGTAAAAGGTTAGCGTAAACCAAGTGAAGAAATTGCTAATCTTTGCCTCGTTGTTCCTTGAAAAAACTTGTATAGGTAACATTTTACAGCTTTACCTTTGCTTTATTTATAGGGGAAAAAACTAACAAGTAAGGGTTAAAACTTTCTTAGTACTCTGAATAGGGAAAATATTTTTTACTTGAGTTAAATTGACTGTGCACTGCACAATGCCAAACTGGTAAAAGGATGGTTGCACACTTTTTAAATGTTCAAAAGCTGAAAAGAAAAAGATGTGAAGGTCTTTAGTAAAGGCAGTGGTAGAGGTCTTTCTCATCAGATGAAAAATTTTAGGCATTATAGCAAGTAAGTGGGGCACTGTGGATTCCTGTACTAGGTAAATGTAAATCCATTATGCAAAAGGGAACTGTCTTCTTGGCATCTAAATTCTCATCTTTCTTCTCATCCAGCATCTTGAATAAAAGTGGTATGCACTTATTTGGAAGTGGTGAATACAACCTTTCCACACTACTTCACTGGATGCGGTGAAGGCCACATTCCTGCTTCATTGCTTTGAAGCTTTGTTTTCCTTTCCATCCCACTTCATTGCTTTTTCCTTCCCCAAGAACAGTGGAGATGTACTTTTTTCTACTTCTCCTAAGGCTTTTCAGGGCTAATTCCAGTCTCTCTTATCAAGTCTTGTGTTTTGGAGAATCCAGCTTTAGTTTCTCTTGCCATTGATTTCATTGTCAGCCTTCCTGGCAGAGATAAATTTACGATATTGTAGGAAGAGCCTGAGTTCTATCTCAGAGCAGAGTAAATGATGTGATGGTATTTCTGTATGAAAGTAGCTGAAGTGAAGATCAAGCAGAGCTTGGTGACTTGTGAAGCCTATTATATCTATCCAGTACATACGACTATGCAAAGTTAAATTTTCACACTGTCTCTAGGCAAGAAACTGGTGGAAAAGAAAGCTATGTGTATCAAAGTAATCACTATGAATCTCAGAAGATTTTTTAAAAATAAATTAGTAAATATCTAGTTTACCAATCTAAGCTTTTAATTGAAATTTCATGTTAAAAGAATTGGAGAAGATGGCAATGGTCAAATTACTTTTTGCTTCTGAGTTTAAAAAGGGAAGAGAAAAAGCCTTTGTATCAGAACATAGGACACATGAAAATTAATGTGTAAATAAAATAATACCAAAGAATAAAGGAAGGCCATAAGAAAGAAGGGGACAGACCCTTTAGCAGAGTCTGTTATGACTGGACAAGGGAAAATGGTTTCAAACTTAAAGAAAGGAGATTTAGACTGCATATATGAAAAATAATTTACAATAAGGGTAGTGAAGCACTGGCACAGGTTGCCAGATGGAAGCTCAATCCCTGGAGACATCCAAGGTCAGGCTGGACAGGGCTCTGAGCAACCTGTTTGAGCTGTAGGTGTCCCTGTTCATTGCAGGGCAGTTGGACCACATGGCCTTTAAGGGTCCCTTTCATCTCAGTTTTGTGATTCTATGAATACTGATATGGACATAAAATCTGTTATTTCCCAGAACCACTGAAAAGTATGTGAAATCTCTACAGAAAGCAGATATTTGGTGCTATGAGAATAACAAAAGAGTCCAGTAGTTTTCACCAGTTTGACCACTAAGGAGTGTTAAAGAGTAGACATGGCTACGTGACATGTAAAATTGGAAATATATTTTAATCCAGACTGAACATTATAGGGGACATATCAAAGGAAAACTACCTGAGACCTAGGACTTTATAAATTACATACAGCAACTCTGGCTTTCTAATTGAGTTGCACAGGGATGCTAATTATCTTCAGTGGTTTGTCATTAAACATGTCTAAATAATATAAAATGAAAACAGGAAGCCGTGACTCACCTGTAAGCATGATTGACTCTTAATTGATCTATTGCAATAAATAAATAAATAAATAAATAATTGCATTTTATATCTACCAGTACTAACTTTTAAATATTCATGTTCCTCATTTTTCACGTTTCCTTGAATTTTTGAAAATAATTTCCTTGTCAATTTTACAGATTATTGTTCCTTCAATTGGGGAATAATATATATTTTCAATTCCATATTCCCATGCACTGCAGGGCACTGACCAATATTAATGAAAAATAGCAAATGAGTTATTAGAATGTATTGCATTATTACAAATGTATATTTGATTTTACAGAAGGTGAAAAGAAATTTCGTTTTTGTTCTGCAACACTGGGAAAATGTGATAGTTCAAAATTTAATACGTAAGTAATTATGAAATGTCAAGTTGGGAAAATTTCTTCAAAACATTCTGTTCTCTGCCATTGTTCTTTCTACAGTTTGAAAGAAAAAAATTGCCATCTCTATCTGCAAAGAATCCTTTATGAAGCTTTGTAATATCTGTTTTGCTTTAATATTATGTTCACTTTCTGTTATACTGTGTTTGGAAAGAGATGTGCAATTGTTGTTTATGGTAATTCAGGGCTGATACAAAGCTTTTGTCCGTGTTTTGTTTTGTTTTTTTACTGCATGTTATAGATGCTGGATTTTATTCCCAAACAGTAAACTAATTCAAGAAATGACCTTTCCTTTTCTCTGTCTTTCAGGAAAAGACTGCTTTTAATCCTTCTCTGCTGTCACAGAAAGGACTGGACAACACTCTTCTTTTCAAATGTCCTTTATGGGTAATCCAAAACTACCCATCTTCAAGGCCATTAAAAATATCTGAGATTTAGAAATTCACTGTGGGAGATATTTGTTAGTCACCTTTCTTTTTCCATTAAAAATAAAAATCTGTGGGTGTTTTTTGTGTGTGGGATGACTTAATTCTTTTTTTTTTTCCTGTAATATTTTAGGTGGCATACTTCTAGCCCTTAAGATGTGCTATCTGCATGCAGTAACTGCCAGTGCCTTTACTAGGTGAGTGAGGAACTGCTACAGGGGAAAAATATAGTAAAGCTATATGATGTCAAAGGCTGCCTGAGCCCCAAACCTACCCGATGAGTGTACTGGGAGAGAAACAGCCCTAGTGAAGCACTGATGATGTCCAGAAAACCCTATAGGAGCCATCCTGTAAACGTCAACCCAGTGGTTCAGCTTGGCTTAATGTAGCACAGCTGCGCAACTTTGGCTTGGCTATACTGAGGAAATTTTTGCAAGCTCTGAGAATGTGAGATGTAATGCAAGATAGGTAAAGACACAATGTTAAGTATTGCTTTTGAGTGAGTGATAGTTGACAGCCCAAAAGATAACAGCCTAGCAACACTGAGTAACAGAACAACAATGAAGATGGACACTTCCTCTAACCTGTGGCTGCTCGATCAGGCCCAGAAGGTGGGGAATGTAGCTTATTGGCTCATCAGTCCCAGACACCTGTTGTATTAGCCAATAAACTACAGCTGTAGTTTGTTAAATTGTGTGTATCTTGCATGCAGAGGCTCATTGCTTTTGGGAAAGGTGATGAAGCAGCAGTAACTTTGTGAGGGACAAGGGAGGGTGTTGGATACAGTTCTAAGGACAAAATATTGGATTCCTGAAAGATATGCTTGCTCTTCTGACAGTGGAATGAAATTAAGAGATTAGGCTAAGGCCTCTATGGACTAGAGTGGGCGAGGCCATCCTCCTAACTTACGGCACTCTCCTTAAAATCTGCCAGGTATTGCCCTGAGAGCAAATAGCAGTAAGAAGATCAATAAACCGCCAGGATTCTTAGGTCACTTTTACTTTAAGGAGTAACCAAAATACGTCATTGATGTCTTCTTGTAATTATCACAAAACAGAGTTTTTAACTCTATGATCTCTCTGAGTCTTAAATACTGATTTGATTTTTTTTTTTAATTGCCTATATTACACTAGGACAGAACTTGTTGGTTGTATGCCAAACTGTGTCATAACTTGCGTAGAAAAGATTGTCTATGAAGGAAAATACTTTCTTGGAGAATACAGAGCCTGTGTTGTTTAGTGGATTAGATTTCCTCTGCTGTGACCTGTCACGTGTTAAATGTATGAAAAACAATGCTTCTTTTCCATGTTTGCCAGATATGCATCCTGCAGCACCCATGACCTGCAAGGAGGAACGTATAAGGTAAATGGCTTGCTCTTCACGCTGTAATCCAGTGAGTGATGCTGCTACAGAACTAGGAGGTGGCTGTACTCTGGCTGTGTGCAAATAATCCTGACAGGAGGAGATGCAGATTCTTGTACAGCAGAAATAATCTATGGCCACCCTCTGGCTGGAAGTGTGGGTGTTACTTCCCTCCTCTGCACATCTTTCAGTTGAGATAAAATGGTATACCAAAAATTAACTTAAAAAAAAATCCCTATCTCCTTAGCCAAATATTTCTGCAGTAATCCCTATGGCCTAGAAGGGGAGAATAAATTAGAAAGCATAAGGCTCTTATCCCTGCTTGGAACACTGGGCTATTCCACAGTTATCTGAACCTCACAGGTGGGATGGTGGTTTTCACCCTCACAGGGAAACCATTTCTACCTGAGCTTATGACTCTCCTCTACCTCTTTAAATATAGCAGAAAGGGCTCCTCAGCCTGAATTCTCTTAAGTGTGTTTTGAGATTACCTGAGGTAATACCTGTTGTGCTAATGGGTCTGCCAGTGGCAAAAAGAAGAAAAGATTCTCGTGGTAAATTGGAAGGTTTGGATTTCAGGCAAAGGACTAGAAATAAGAGGCTGCAGGTAAGACAGATTTCATACAGCCTCTAGCTTAAATTCAAAGACAAACTGATATAACTATCTGGTTGTGCTTAAAATTCCTGAAGTATTTTTGGGAGAGTGATCATGGTCTACAAAGTCAAAAGAGCCCAAGAAGCTGGTAGATTAAAAAGGTCATGGTGTGGTAAGGGCTGGTTTCCCTCAAATGAATTTTTTCTTAAACCTGGGAGAGTCTGGAGATAGGCTGTGGCACTCAGCCTCACCAATGTTACCAGCTATTCACCAGACTTCACCACAAAATCCCTTCTCAGATCTAGACACCTTCCTCCAGCTTAACTTATTGCACCTTTAACTTTGATGGCATGAAACTCTGTTGTCAAGAAGCCAGAACTTAATACAATTTAACTGTCATTGGAACCCTTTGCTCTTTCTGCTTAGATGCACAGAGGACTGAGAGAACACTGTTGGGTACAAAAACACTCCCATGTTCATGGCTCAGTCCCTGTTGTTGTTGATGTTAGGGCTGAATTTAAGCATCCAGAAGTGATCCTGAAAAATGCTTTGCGTTTGAACTCTCAGTCAATAGCTATGTAAGGTATTGCTAACTGTTCCTCAAGCAAAAAAGAATGGCTACAGGAAGTAATACGAGATATTATTTATTCTTTAATTACTTAAAAAATTATGTATGTAGTGTGATGCAGGAAAATAAAGATCTTGCAAGTGATGATCTGCATCACTTTATTATTAACACTGAACAATGAAATTCAAGATATTTAGAGAATTTTGCCTGAATGTTTCAAATAAGGTATAGTTTTATCTTTTATTTGATACTTTCTGTTAGGGAAATTATGTTGAAATATCCTTTGTATGATAAATTTTAATGCTCTGCTTTAACAGTTTCAAAGCTCAAGAATTTATATGTATGAATAGGCATATCTGAACATAGCAGAAATTCTGTCCCAGGCAATTCTGACACAGCACCTCTTTTCCTGTGGCCATAGGAGGGTTCATTCATACTTGGTCCCATTTTGCATGCACCCTCAGAGGTCAGTGCTTCACTTGCCTGATTTTAATAACCTGTGCAATAATCTGAGTTTGCATCATGTGGGACTGGAAAGAGATTTCTTGGTGTGAAGATTTCTCACTGTAAGGGCATGAGTAATTCAGAAGGAGGGAAGGGAAAAAAGCTGCAGGTGTGTGCTGTCTGGAAAGTTTATCTGGGAGTACAGAGGTTCCCTGAGAATGGAAAAGGAATAATTCTGAGTAGAGGAATTAGCAGAACAGAGTTGGAAGCTTGGTCCAGGAAAAAAGTTGGAGCCCAGGAGGAAGGGATAGAGTAATATTGTGAGATTATTGAAAGAATCATCCTCACTAGGAAAGGAGGTGCTGTTTTTTCACATGAATCCAGATTCTGTTGTGTGCCTCATGTTTAAAACATAAGCTGATCAAATTGTGTAGCAGGTTGTTATCAAGGTCTCACTGTCCACAATTAGCAACATCCAAAGCTTTTGTTTTGGTGGAGATGATGTCCTGATTTGGTTTGGCTGCTGCTTTCAGCACTTGTTACGCTTTGTTCTAGGATTTTATCCCATACAAATTTAAATACAAGTAAACTCGAGTAGAAATTGTATTTTAATTCCTGTTGTTAATGCATACTTCAAATGTGTTGGGATGTTTTACTAAAGGGACAACAGCAACAAATTTTGCTGTGCGGTATGCAGAATCCTTGCTAAACAAACCATAATAGTGGCTATTAACATTGCATATTTGAACTTGCCTGGTCCTGTGTACTTAGGAGGCTGCATCTTTCCTCCCTGACTCTCAGAGAGAAGGAGCTTCTTGCTGCCATCTATTGATAAACCCGCGAAAAGGACAGGCTGAGTCAAGCTGCCTTGTTGCAGCTTTCAGCCACTAATCCTGGTGCAAATTTGTTGGGTGATATTGTTAATACTATTCTTAAGCTTCATTTAAAGAGGTAATGAAGTTTATTATCCTTACTAACTGAATAAACAAATGAACTGGATTTTAGGGATGAGTGAGATCTCATTGTAACCAGGTTAAGACTGTAGGTTAAGTTCAGACACTCCAGAGGTGCAGAGAAGGTGAAGGCAAGTCTGTGGCTTTTGACAGAATGAAATTCATAGTAAGCTGTAATAAAATAGCTAATACAGAGATCATAGAGCTTGTAAAGTGGTGACTGTTATACAGTTTGAGAGAAGGAGATTGTGCAGGCTCAGCTGGAGCAAAAGAGGAGTACTGTGTGTAAGAGACATGGAGCGGCCAGGCACAATGCTGAGCAAGTAACAGGCACTAATTTGTGAATGCACTTCTCCCGTGAGATTACACGAGGCTTGTAGGGTCATTCCAGCGTCTGAGATGTCCCTGACCACTCTTGGTGCACAGGGTGTTTCCAGAAAGTGGGAGGGACCATGGATATTTAATATTGCATAGACACATCAGTAGATAGGGAAACTGAGTCAAAAGGCTCCTACCACTTAAATTAAGGATGTGTATGCTTCATTTACTGTGTAAATGCTTCTGAGATTTGCTGGAGTTTATTTCCCTGAATTGATGTCAAATTTATTTTTCTTTTTCATATAGCGTTTGTTTCATACAATGACATTATACACAAATAAACTGCTTGCAGAAGTTTTTTGACACTTTTTTTCCTTACATTTCATGGACTGTCTAAAAGCTGTTGTCTCCTTTGCATAAGGAAGAATCAACAGAATTTTTGAACCTTATTGTGTGTTCTGTGAAGATCTTGCTGCGAAAGATATTTAGATAGGATAGGTGAATTTCTTGCTATTAAGTTAATATCCATGTGAAAATACTAAAACTATTAAAATAATAATGTAGAATTGCTAAAAGTCAAAATTCTAGCTTAAAAAATATCTAGAAGTAGCAGTCTGCGTAGTTCAGCCGAGTACAGTTATCTCTCTAGCAGATATTTTTAGTATTTTTAAAATTATATGTAATTAAAATATCCTCAGAAACTGCAGTGTACATCTGGAGAAAGAGAACTTTAATGTCATTTTAATTCCTGTGGAGATCATTAGGGTAGAGAAATACTGGCTATTGCACAGATTGTTATATTGTATTATCAATGGAGAATGCACATAGGAAGAAGGTTCTTTTTCAAAAAGTAATCTACAGTTTATTTATATTAAATTATAGTTAATAAAAGCATTAGTATCTATGGTCTCCTGGTTTTCAGCAGGGTTGTATTATCCCTCAGATTTTGTGATCACCTCAGCAGGCAAACCTTGTCCTATTACCTGTATATCCAGTGACAACTGCTGGAAAAGTCAAGGTGGGGTACAGAGAAGACAGGCTCTCCCCCCTGTTGACTTCTTAAGCATCGCCACGGTTGTCTCCAGCCAAGAGAATAGAGGCTGTGGTTCACTCAGATCACGGTCAGATGCTGCATCTTCACTCTCTACCACTAAATGAAAGGAGGTTGTGTCAAGGTGGAGATAAGTCTCTTTTCCCAAACAATGGTGATAGGGTGAGAGGAAATGGCTTTAAGTTGTTCCAGGGGAGGTTTGGGGCAGATATTAGGAAAAATTACTTCTCAGAGAGAGTGGTGAGGTATTGGAACAGATCTCCCAGGGGAGTGGCGAAGACACCATTCCTGGAGGTGTTCAAGAACTGAGTAGATGTGACACTGAAGGACATGGTCTAGTGGACATAGTGGTGATGGGCTGATGGTTGGACTAGAGGATCTTAGTGGTCTTTTCCAACCTCGATGATTCTATATCTATATGATTCTGTCTCTCCCTTGCACTTGGGAGAGCAAAGATAAGGTTACGAATGCAGCTTAATTTTTTGACTTGAGCTTTCATTCAAAAAAAAGACAAAGTGTTCTTTTGTGAATTTGGAAAGACATGGATTTTTCAGGTTGTGGCTGTCTCAGTGGACCCCTCAGGTGCTCATTTGCTGACTGCCCTTACACCTGCATTTGCCACCCACAAAGTCATGCTGCTGGTGATCTGACCCACTCTCTTGCACCAAACCTGGTATTGAGGCATGAAATGTCCTGTCTGGTAGGCTGCATCTAACCAGGTAGAACGAGCAAAGTACTGCTGAGGTATCTCCTTTGTTTGTGAGTTTTTCAGCCCAGACAGCGTTAAGTCACCCTTGACCACCTGCCTCCTATTCTCTGATCACAATGTCACCTCTACCATCTGGCATCAGAAATTTTCATAGCTCCTCATTCAGA
The DNA here is from genome assembly GCA_024606505.1 of Aquila spilogaster. Classification (NCBI taxonomy): domain Eukaryota; kingdom Metazoa; phylum Chordata; class Aves; order Accipitriformes; family Accipitridae; genus Aquila; species Aquila spilogaster. The sequence continues at coordinate 17,487 of JANHGO010000377.1, forward strand.
TGGAGCATTCATTTCAGTTGAGCCCATTTGATTCTAACCAGGCAGAGCAAGTGGACAGCTGTACGGTAACTGAGGGAGCAGAGATCAATTTTTAAGATTGCTTTTTTTCACGGATCTTTTCATTTTGAACTCCACTAATGTCCTTCCTGAAGCTTAAATTTTCCTGGAAAAATGGGAGAACTAATGAAAGTGTGAAAAAGTGCATGTGTGAAATGTGCTGTACGGGATGTGAGTGACCACTTAAAGGATTGAGAACCCCTTTGTCAAGTGCAACAGAAGGGGAAGGTTTTGCTGGGAGAGAACCAAGACTCAGGAAGAGGGTATCACAGTAAGAATGCCCTTTATTTTATTTTTTTTCATGGCACATCTTGCATTGACAATCTACATCTGAGTTTGAAGAGCAATGTCAAGACTACAGTGTGTGATGCTGGCACTATGTGTTCTTGCTAATGTCTACATTCCCTTCACATTTGGTATTGATGAGGTCACTGAAGGAACTCAGTGTTCAGTTCTGAAGTATATAATTTAGAAAATGAAAAGTATTGGAAAAGATTCAGTGAAAAAACAGTGAAAGAGTGAAAGGTAGGCCTTCAGTATGTTATTGAAGCAGGTCAGGCTATTTAAATTATTAGAGAGAAATTTAAGGGTTGAGCAGTCTATTTCTAACAGTGAGAACAAACTTCCATAAGAGATGTTCAGTATCTGACTCATGAAAGTAGAAATATTCAGACTTGAAATAAGTGAAGACCCTTAAATAAAAATTAACTATCTATTACAACAGATTGTCAGAGAGCAGACTAGGTCTCTAGTAGCTGAGTAGACTAGGTTCCTCAGCTTTGAAAAGTCTATAATATTACTGACACTTTTCTAAACAAGTTAGGTTTTTTCTTTCATCTCTTTCTTTAATTTTTTTTAACTATTATTACCAGTTATCAGTTCGTAATATCAGGTCAATTCTAAATGGTTAAACAATTCTTTTGCAGATGAATGCTTGTTTTTTTTTTTTTTTTTTAAGATATGTGATATAAAACAGTATTTCTAGTGCACAGGATAAAGCAAGGTTGTACAGCTCTACTGTTCTGTCTGCTGAATTTACAGAAACTTCTGATGGATTTCTATTTCATTTAATATATATATATATTTATGTTAAGCACTACATGGCTAGACCATAGAAGAATCACAGTACTGGAATCTGAGTACTACAGTACTAAGTATGTTACATGTAAACTAACCAGAGGTGTTTTATATCATAGCAGTAGTATTTGACACTGCTTTTGTTGTTCATTTGATCTTCATTTATCTTTGCAGTTTCTAAGTAGCTCACACATACTAATGATTTTTTCTTGCATAACCTGTAACACATGAAGGGGGTGATCAGCAATATGTGACAGACTATTCCAGATGAGACAACTTGATGTCTTATGAAATCTAGCTGAAGTCAATGCAGGAAGCAGAGGGCAGGTCATAAAAATGCACATTCGATGATGCTAATGCAGTGAAGGTGTAATTACTTTCATCTTTGAAGTTTTCTTAATCCATCGTTTTCTTAGGAAACTCTTCTAATAATCAGAATGAAGAGGCTTTTATTCCTCTCTCCCTTCTGCAGTGCCCATAAGATGGAAAGGGGAGCAGACAATAACATTTAATTTTGCTCTGAAGAAAATAAGAGACAGCTCTCCTTCTTAGAGGTAATCTCAAACTCCTGAAACTATGAATCATAGTACCGTACTTTGTACATCTGTTTGTTCAAAAATAAACTTGTTTGAAATCAGGATGCCAAGCAATGCAAAAATCTACAAAAGTTCCTTCCAGAATCATTTGAGTTCCTTTAGAAAGATTACACTTGCATTTACAGCTAAGAGTATGGACTCTCTTTTGGTTCCATTAGAAGAAAGCAGATTGGATATTAATTTACTTAATTATTTGGCTTTCTTAGTGAAATAAAATTATCAAAATCTAAACACATGAACAACTGCCCTTTAGGAGTTACACCCATGAAATTAATTGGAAAGTTTCTCAAAACAGAATGTAAAGAAAATATCAAGATAAAAACAGGAATTTCATGAACAAAATAATCACTTTTTGGTACATGTTGAAGTCTACTGATATACTTCTAGGAAATAACACATTATGTATTTAATATTGACTCCCTGGTCACTGTTTACTGGGTATACAGAATATGAAAGAATGAATGTTGTCAAACATGACAACCAAAAGATAAGAATTTAACTCAACAAAGCACTTTATCCTACATCATTACTTAAGTAGGAGAGTTTTTTTTGCTTAATTTGTATGTGAACAAAGGCATAGCTCTTGTTCCAAATCAAAGTATGCAGGATTTGGTGAGTGATTTAAATGTCCTAGAGAGTATGTCTGAATTATTTTAAGGTTAGTGATAAGCTATTCACAGTCCACAATCATTGGTATGGATTCATGTGGATGGTTCTAAAACATTTTTGTCGTAAAAGTGGATACTTTAGTTTTCTTGTTTCATTGCTTGTAGCCAGCTTAAAAATGAGGTAAAGACTTTGAAGTGTTTCCCAAATCATTCTTAGGTCACTTTCACATAGTTTAAAACACCTATTAAATGTGATTATGGATGAAGTTGTTAATCCATTCTTCAACTCCAGCCACTAACAAAAACTTTTTTTTTTAATGAAGTATTTCCTATGTGAATCCAAAAGTTGACTGATCTATACAACTAAATACCTTCTCATAAGAAAAAAATAAAGCATTCATCTGCAAAGAATTTGTTGTTTCTACTTTTTTAAAATATATCTTTCCAGAGCTGCTTTCTGTTCAGCTTAGAGTTTTGATGTTTTGCTTTCTCCAAATGCTAGTGCTTAGTCCTAAGTCTGATAGCCTTACATGCCATGTAAGTATCACATCAGAAATAAATGCTTGCTGTGGAATAGCAGTGCCAGGAAGGTACAGACACATGTTGCTCAGATAAGAGTTATAGGCATTAGCCCCAGGCAGACGTGGCATTTGAAACCTTATGCAGGTTTAGCAACTAAACAACTTGCCTTCTCATCACGTGCTATGGTTTTGCAATAAACTTTTGTCACGAACTACCTCCATATGGGCCCTAAAATTAGATTTTTTTCTACATAATAATACTTCCTTTCATTGCTACTTTACCTTAGAAAATAAAAGTAAGGCGAAGTACAAACATTGAGTATAGCAATTTTAGGCAGCCAAATAACCAGCAACTGGAGAAAATACAGAGTTTTTATTTAACTTTTTTTTTTTTACAGCTATTTATGCTGATAGTTGCCTTGGTAGAACATCATTTCCTTAAACATGAATGTCAGATCTGTCTCAGTAAATTCAAAGTTGGTATGTCTGTCACGCAGGACTCATTAAGCACTCTGAAAGTCTGAGAGAAAACTAAGCAAATTGCTCTTCGTATCCTTTCTGATTATAAAGATTAACTGTATGCATACTTTTACTGTAAGCATGACTGTAAGAGATGAAGAAGATGATGTGTGTTGCATAGAGTAGCAAAACATCAGTATCAGAGGCTTTGCTGGTGAGTTTCAGGTGAAATGCACATTTTTCTGTGCTATCAGTATCCTTTCTAGTCATGAAATACTGAAGTGAAATGATCTCTGGTGATTGCCTGATGCTGAATTAGGCCACCCTTGTTTTGTTCCAGGTGATGCTGTTGCTTTTTGGTATTTTGTTTTTTCTGAATCTCGCAAAAACAGGGAAAATCCAAGTTAGGGAACTCTATATATTTCTTGTAGGATCTGGGCTGAAGTAGCCCAAGAGCTGTGAGTGCATTTGTGGTGACACTCCTGGGCACGGGCTGGTTTTCCAGACTTTTCCAGGTTATTGTCTTGGCCATTAAAAAAGAGTGATATTAACACTGTGAATTTTTAAACAACTGACTGAAATATATATGAAAATGCAATGGGGAAAGGGAAGTGACACTGGATAAAAATCCATTTCATTAAATCCATTAAATGGGTTGTGCTGTATTATATTATTATATACATATGATAAATATTATATATATAATGTTATATGTATTATATGAAGGATGGGAAGCAAATGATTAAAGCAATGGTCCATGTAGTAAATGTTAAATGTGTAGATGGCTAATGAATTTGTTCAGAGGAATAATCAAATATCATTGATTACTTTGCTTAAAAGTCACCCAAAGGTTCTCTAATTTGTCTGAGGATTAAAAGAGCCTGCAGCAGATCCTTAATCGTTATTAAACATTGATTATAAATAATAATACAGAGACGAAAATTATTCAGTAGCTTATGCTATTCTGATGTATGCCATCATACATGCTGTGATAGGTAGATTACCAATTGCAGTAAAGAGAACTGTGAGGCGTTAATTATTATCATCAGGCATTTTTAAACCGATTGGTTTTGATAGCATATACATAGATTTTCTAAAAGAACTCAATAAGAGTGTATTTCTTATTCTAACCTACATTTTTTTCAGCTACAAACCCACATGGATATTAACAAAAAAAATAGTTAATATTTAAAAGCAAAGAAATGAAAGTCAACAACACAAAACCCTGCAATGTTCAGTAATGCCTGTGACCTGAACACGAAGAAAAATAGTTGCTGAAAATGTTATCCCACTCTCCAGTGGGCCTCCAAGACAGAAAATGTTCCCTTCTTTTCTGCTCCCACCTCCATCAAAACTTAGTTAGAAATCTTCAGTCTCAAAGACCCAGATTCATTCATGTGAGGATAATTCAGTGTTTCAGGAGTAGTACTGGATGTAGAATACTGCTTCAGTTTTTAAACCTTACAAAGGAGGCAAACTACTTTATAAAGATGTTTCTTTTGCTACAGCTTCTGCAAAGTAAGCATTGATTTTACTGTTAGCAATTCTTGTTTGAAATCTGCATTTTTATGAATTCTATTTCCTTCTTTTTTGAGGATCAACAGCTAAAAATGTAGTACATTCAGCATGTATTTCACACTTGAAGTTCTGAGTAGAGTAGAACACAAGCAGAACTAAATCTCTTGGTTCACTCTTCAGCTTGTTGCCTAGAAAGATCTGGAGAAACTCATGTTTTTGTTGTTTTTCTTTTGTCTGAACCTTAAAAATTTGGCCAGATGACAAAAGACTGAGAGTCCTTTGCATGGTGTACTTCCTTGTATGATCAGGGTCACAATAATTAGCTACCTACTCAAACCTCAATGGACAATTTCCTTAGATTTGGCTGGCAGGGGCTTTGTGTTGAATCCAAAGGGAGTGGGTCATCTGTAGATGACTTCTGGATGCCCCATAATTTTTTTGCCTTAGACATTAGTCTTGTTTATTGCCCTCAAAATCTTATTATTAATCTGAGAATAGAAAAACTAAGTCAAGTGTTAGGGCTCTGTATAGGTGTGTCTGCAGGAAATTACAACTGTGACAGTGTTTATCCACATTTTGAAAACACACTCATCTCTGAATCTCTAGATTTACTTGAATTCCACTGTGAAAATCATAAAGAAATGATGAATTTGTACATTTCATTGTTCAGTGTGGTGTACATCAGCAGTGATCTGAATGCCAGACTCAGTACTGATAATGTAGTAGCTTCATCTGCACTCAAGCTTTGTTAACTTAGTATGAAATGGGGAATTTTCTCTCTTTCATTTATTCATTTAATTAGTTGGCTGTTTTCTGCTCTTATTTTGTTACTGCATTGTTATTTTCATTACCTATGTAGACAGCTAGACTGACACTGGTATTGGTAAGAAAATTTGCTGTTCATGGGCATTCATTCCAAAACACGTTTTATATTCTTAGGGAGGTGAAGAGCTCTCTAAGATTTCCTAAAACAAATTCATTTTGTTTCTTGACATCTTGTAGAAGGAATAATTCTGAACCATCTTTGATCATAAGGGTTCACATTTTACGTAGCTGATGTGTGTGTGTGGGAAGGCACTGAGGAAATATTTATTGCTTGAGAGATGAGAAAATGCAGGAAAAGCTGTCATCTGATGCAAGAGTACAGAACATGAATCATGTTTTTCTTTTTTTTTCTTCCTTCTTAAATCTAGTAAAAAGAGAAACTACATGGACTTGTTAGTTTTGTAAAAACTTGCTACATCTTGAAGAACATGTGAAAACACTCAAAGAGTATTTATATATTTCATTTAACATAGGGTAGAAAGTTATCCCAGAATAATGTCACATCAGGTACTGCTTGAGACATTTTTTTTCTAGTCGGAAAAAACTGCATGCAAAAATGAGCTTGCTATCTTAAAATATATAAAAGTATGTTCTTTCTCATTGCTTTCAGTATTCACTGAAGCCTGTTAAAGTTATCATTTTGGGTTGGTTTTTTTTCTGTTGAAGATGGTATTTGACATACTAAATTATGCTACTGATCTTTAAATGATGTGATATTGTAAAGTAAGTGTATTGTAAGTGTTTTGTAAAAGTCAGTCTGCCAAGTATACAAGCTACTTTACCTCGCATGCTTGATTCACATACATTTTAATTTAGGTATAGCCAAGGGTAACTGCTTGACTACACGAACTCTAATTAACTGATACATATATACGTTCCTGGATCACTGATCAAGAGTAGCTAATTGTCAAAAACAAACTCCTACTTAATTTGAGTCTGAGAGTCTAAAATGTGTTGTCATGGCAGCCCTGTCCTCTGCTGTGTCTGTACTGCCTGCAATGCTGATGGAAGAATGCTACCATGGGGTTCTGGTACCAGAACTGTTTTGGTAATGTTTAAACCAGAAGTCTGTTACAATCCTGATACAATAGCCATAGCAACATGGACCTAGTTCTTGGACTCATTGCTGAGTAATGCTGACGGCACTAAACCGACTTATTCATAAAGAAACCTCATCTTTGGCAAAATGGTTATTGTTGTGAAACTGCTGGACACTGAGGAGATCAGAGCTTTGCTGTTCTGAGCTCCTTTAGAAGTTTACTTGTATTATTTGCCATCAGATTTAGTGTAAAAGAAAATACCTGTTGGAAATCTACCCAACTGGGTAGATGAGGGGAGAGCAGTGGATGTGTACCTTGACTTCAGCAAGGCTTTTAACACTGTCTCCCATAACATCCTCATAGGTAAGCTTAGGGAGTGTGGGATAGATGAGTGGACAGTGAGGTGGACTGAGAACTGACTGATCAGCAGAGCTCAGAGAGTTGTGATCAGCGATGCAGTCTAATTGGAGTCTTGTAGCTACAGGTGTACCCCTAAGGTTGGTACTGGGTGCAGTCTTGTTTAGCTTCTTCAGTGATAACCTGGATGAAGGGAAGGAGTACGCCCTCAGCAAGTTTGCTGATGATACAAAGCTGGGAGTGGCTGACACACCAGAATGTGTGCTGCCATTCAATGTTAAGTCAAAGCCCTCTCTTATCTCCCAAGTATAAGCAAAAACATCTGCACAGTCTGAAGAGCTGGACAGAGAGGAATCTTACAAGGTGAAACAAGGGCAAGTGCAGAATCCTACACTAAGGAAGAAATAACTGCGTGCATCAGCACAGGTTAGGGACTGAGCTGCTGGAAAGGAGTTCTGCAGAGAAGGACCTGGTTGTTCTGGTGGACAACAGGTTGGCCATGAGCCAGCAGTGTTCCCTGGTGGCAAAGAAGGCCGATTGTATCCTGAGATGCATCAAAAAGAGCATGGCCAGCAGATGGTGGGAGGTGATCCTCCCCATCTACTCTGCCCTGGTGAGGCCACACCTGGAGTATTGTGTCCAGTTCTGGGTTCCCTAGTTCAAAACAGGTAGGGAACTTCTAGAGTCCATCAGAGGGCTACAAAGATGAATAGGGTCCTGGAGCATCTGCCTCATGAGGAAAAGCTGAGACATTTGGGTCTGTTGAGCCTGGAGAAAATATCTTATAAATATCTAAAGGGCAAGTGTCAGGTGAATGGGGCCAGCCTCTCTTCAGTGATGGCCAGTAACAGGATAAGGGATAGTGGGGACAGACTGAAATGTGGGAAGTTCCATACAAACATGAGGAAAAGCTTCTTTACTTTGAGGGTAACAGAGTACTCGAACAAGCTGACCAGAGAGATTGTGGATCTCCTTCTCTGGAAATATTCAAGACACACCTGGATGCCTTCTTGTGTAAACTAGTGTACGGAACCTTCTTCAGCAGAGGTGTTGGACTGGATGATCTCCAGAGATCCTTTCCAATCCCTACTATTCTGTGACTCTGTGAAATTTCGACTTATATTCTCTGCTTTCAAGCACCATAAGAGAAATCCAGATTTAAAATACATTAAACTAACATCATGGGTCTGATTGAATTTGGAAAATGCAGAGGTAAGATTCAATCAAACAGTTCTTATTTTTGTGCTGAGACATTCTTACCTTGTTTGATGTGTGCAAGATTTCCCTCTCTGATAGGGCATAACAGCAAGTTCTAATGAGATGAAGACTGTTTCAGCCTTGACTGTAAATGGTTTCTTACTCAGTTTATGCATACTTGAGATGTTTCCTTTCGTGTAAAATAGTTATAGAGAGTAGACTGAGAAATAAAAAAAACACTAAATTATAAAATGTACATAAAATGAGGACTTTGCCTGACAAAGACCTGTGGAATTCAGTCCAGTTACATTATTTTTATATCTCTCCATGCTGTGTGCTGTAAATTGGGATGAAGTAGTGTGACAGTGGAAGTCCTAAAAAATTCATCTCTTTCAAGGGCAGCAAATTATAACTCTTGGCCATCATTAACCAAAAAACAGCCACTCCTGTTCAGTATTTTCATCACCACTGAATAGTTTGCTACATCTTACAACAGCTGTTATAGTATGTCGGACTTGAAAGACTTCTTGTTGCTGACTGAGCAATTGTACAGCTGTCTGGTTGTACACTAATGTAGCTGGGGCACAGCTGTGGTGAAGTAAGTCATGCAAAAATATAGACTTTTAAGCTTAGCTTAGTTTTTGATTGAATGAGGAGTATGTTTTAATAAGTTCAGGAAGATGGAGATTTTTATCAACGTGCTAGTAATACAGTACTAGAGTTTGTGAAAGACCTACAAAGTTTTTCTGTGATTAATGTTTTCAATCAATTCTGAATGTTAATGCATTATACTACTGGAAAGAGCAAATTTAGAGGTGTCTTGTATTGCTTTGTCCATAGAACAGCTGAAAACTCTGTGTGCTGGGTACCAAATTCTACCAAAGATATGTGTGCTACTTCTTGGTGAGATAATTTGCATTGAGATTAGCATGCATTGCTGAGAGGAGGATTGGTGCTGTTACAAGGAAGCAGTGGGGACAAATTGAATGGGGGAATGCAAGGATTTTTATCCTGAGGCTTATTGTAAAGAAAAAAAGATCCAACTGTTTCTTAATATACTGTTTTGTAATAGAAAAATATACAATCTGCCTTAGGCTTAAATCGCTGTGTATTTTCCAAAGCATATAATAGTTTTGATGATTTTAACGTTTTTCTTGGATTTTAGCTGAATAAATTGGTATATTATTTTTAATGTCTTAGATCTATTATCTCAACTTAGTAACTAACTCATGATTACGTCAGGGAATGTGTGGAAATATATCCAGATTTTGGAACAGAGAGAAGCTCCCACTGTAATTTCAGAAACAACTAGGAGATCTTAAGCCTAAACAAGGTCATTTTGTTTTTTGCATTTTTGTACCATATTTGGATGCTAAAAAATGTTGCAGATGACCTAGAAGGAATAGAAATACAAGGAAGTCTGTTATGAGGATGATAGGATGATACACCCACCTTGCTGAAGATGGCTTGCCAGTGAAATCTGGTTAGAAAGCAGAAAAATGTCTTGGAGGACTCTAAACAGGTAATGAAAGAAATATTTTTAGAGTGGAAAGAGAATGTAATTTGAGCTTTTAAGCTTCAGGAGTACTTATTCTGTAGATAAGGTCAGAACACATTCTTTCTCCACTTGAAAAAAGTATTTCTTTAATTACCTGATTATATTATATTTATATGTATGTTTATATATATGTTTATATAATGTATATGTATATATTATATTACCCGTAGATAAGCTTCTGTGGATATTAGCCCAGAGAGCTAATTAGGTACTCCCTTGAACTACGTAATACTGGCTCAATTAGAGTAGTTACCAATGTTTTTGCTTACACTTGGGAGATAAGAGAGGGCTTTGACTTAACATTTATTTTTTTAAAATGTTACTACTTTTTTCCCAGTTGTAACTACCTCCATGTTAGAAAGTTGTAAGAGGAAAACACTGCGCATACAAATTCTGGGTCTGCCAAGTAGCTCCCCAAGACTGTACTCACCAAAGACTTCTGTAGCTCCCATGCTGGGGTATCATTGCTCCTAGCTGTACCAACATAAAACTGAAGTATCTTTCACAAATAGAGCAACAAGTTACTACAGAAGTTGTAGTGGGTGCAGTGCCAGAAAAGAAGAGAAAGGGAAACTTCAAGAGGATGAAGAAAGAGGAAGGAATTCAAAGTAGGGTGCAATCAAAGAGTACCTACAGGGCTGGAATATGTCTTGGCAATTTGCTTCAAGGTTTGGGTTTCATAGAATCATAGAATTGTTTGGGCTGGAATGGATCTTTAAGATCATCTATTTCCAACCGCCCTGCTATAGGCAGGGATACCTCTCACTAGGCCAGGTTGCTCAAAGCCCCATTCAACCTGGTCTTGAATGCTTCCAGGGTGAGGGCACCCACAACCTCTCTGAGCAAAGCAGTGTCTTACCACCCTCACAGTAATGAATTTCTTTCTGATATATAGTCTAAATCTACCCTCTTCCAGTTTAAAGCCACAAACTGTTGCATAGGAAGTTCTGCACAAATGTGTGTGGGAACTTCTTAACAGTGCAGGTGACGGAGCACTGGAACAGGCTGCCCAGAGAGGTGGTGGAGTCTCCTTGTCTGGAGATATTCAAGACTCGCCTGGACGCCTACCTGTGCAACCTGGTCTAGGGAACCTGCTTTGGCAGGGGGGTTGGACAGGATGATCTCTGGAGGTCCCTTCCAACCCCTACAATTCTGTGATTCTGTGATTTCATTGAAGGTACGCAGTGTGAAAGCATATTTATACTTTATCTCATGTGATCCACTTTCATGTATTTACTAGGTCACTAGTATATTTCTTATTCTTTCAGATTAGAAAATTAAGATCAGTTTGATGGAGTAACTTATTTATAAGTCATTGATAACATTTCTCAGATATGGATATTATCCACAGTTTTTTTTACTATCAGTATGAAACTGTGCTTTTACTAATTTTCAGTCATGGTACTGTGTTTTAGCCTATGCATTCAGTAGGAAAGCAAATTCTCTATAGAACTGTAGAAATGTAGTACAGTAAATCTGGTTCATTTTTTGTGTGGTTTTTTTTTTTTTTTTTTAATTTTTAATGACTGTTTTAAAGGTGCACTCTTTTATTCAGGCTGCTAGTCATATTGAAATCCTTATAGCATCCAGGCTGTGCAGTAATTGGACACATCTGATGCCAATAATATAAAACTTTGACAAAAGATGTAGCTTTACTCTTCCTGCATATTCATTGCTGCAGTGAATCAAAACAAAGATTTCCTTAATACCTTTCCATGTTACATTTCAGTCTTGTGCTTGGAGTCTAGTGAGTCATTTCAACAGTAAAGCTAGTAAGTGAATTTATATTTGTCCCTTTAGATTTACAAATGACTCTCCTTTTCAAGAGCTGCTATGTATTCAGTAGTTGCCTGAGTTATATGGACTTCCTCATTAGGCTGATGAACTTCAAAGTGTTTGGGGTGCCTTCCAAGTATAAAGGGAAGACATATAATGCATTTCAATTGAAGTTAAGGGTAAGAAGAATATTTTTGAATGTAATGTTCCAAACTGTTCTTTCCTTAAACTGAAAGAATATGTAATTTGTCTTCTAGCAAGTCACTCTTTCCTATTGCAATTCCTGATCTGTAAAATGGAAGGTTTTTTTCTGATTGAAGTTGTTTATTGACCTCCTGTGTCCAAGACTTTCCTCTGCAAAGGTCAGAATATGTACATAACCTATGAATGAATTCTGGACACATTTTACTGCAGTGGAATGTTTAGCAGCAGTCTTTCTTTGATTCTTTAATGTTTATGCCTCTAAGTTCTGATTTGCTACGGTTTAACCAGTCCACCGGAGCCCTATCCCTTATTCCTATTATATAAGTTTAACTTAGACTGATTACTTAGACTGACTTCTTAGGAAGCCTCATATTTTCTGTTTTAGTAACTCTCAGATTGAAGAAAGATTGCTGATTTTAGCATCAAGCAAATAAACTTCAAATTCTTCTTGTAGTCTTGAGCCTAAGAAGGAAGTTTAATTCTCAGTGGCAAAAGGTGTATCGAATGGGCCATCGTGCCACTGTCTTAAGATCATTTCAGGTTTGACTCCAAAATCAATGTAGAAGTTGGCACAGTATATTTCACATGGTAAAAATCTGGATTGTGATGAAGGCAACTTTTTTTTTTTTAATTCTTCACAAGGAGTTTTGAGAGTATGTAAGATATGAAGATAAGGACTGAAGTTAGTAATCATCTTCAAAGCCAATGCTGTAAAATAATAAAAACAAAAAAGTCACCCCAAATTCTCAAGTTCCTTTTCTCACGTGTTTGATTCTGAAAAGTTTTGCATAGCCCTGCTAGAAGAGCAGAGTCCTTTAGAGTATCTTTGTGTGTTTTCCTTCCATCTCTGTTTGTTTAATAAAAGATTTGTATAAATAAATATTGAGTAATGCTGTGCTCTTTGGAGGTGGTAGATGTGTTCTGCCTTGAAACAAGTAGTACCTGCCAGTGAGACTGTATTCCTTAAGTTCACCCCTATGCAGCTTGCTGTTTCTGTACTTGGAAGGGGTTTGTACTTGCAGGCTGGTCCTTGAGAGTGTCTGTCTTTAGTAATCTAAAGTATTAAACAACATACTTACTAGATCTCCCTTCTAATGCTTTAGCACAAACTGTGGTATGCATGGGAAGAGATTGCAAGTCAGTGCCACTGAGAAATGCATGTTATAAATTATAATGAAGAAGAGAAATCTTTTTATAATCATTTCTTCACTGAGAGAGTGGTTGGGCACTGGAACAGGCTTCTCACAGCAGTGGTCATTGTCCCAAGCTGCCAGAGTTCAACAATCATTTGAGCGATGCTCTTAGGCATAGGGTTTGAATTTTGGGTGGTTCTGTACGAAGCAAGGAGTTGGACTCGATGATCCTTATGGGACCCTTCCGTCTCAGGATATTCTATGATACTGTGATTCCATTTCTTTAAGGGTATCATGTTCTTAAAGGATTTACAATTACTAATGGTACTAAGGAAGTCTCTGGTATTCTGAATCAAACTGTTAAATGCAAACCCTTTCTCTTGCCACCTGAAAGAAACTGCAGCTTTTGAAGTTGGTGCTACGACATGACATTTACTTTCTATGTCTTGACTTTAGGTTATAAAGTACCATACTACCAGAGGTATTATGGCAGCCTATGTGACAGAGTAGCCTAACTTTGAGAACTAAAAAGCTAAAACAAATTGAAATCTGAAAAAGAATTTTTTTTGCAGATGGTAAAAGCTGGCTTATCAACTTCTATTTTTTCTTTTTCACTCCTAGGAATGGAGAAACAGGAAAAGCGTATTTCATAAGCAATCATGAACATGTACAATGCTGGCAATGGAGCACAAACCTTACTTTCCCTCAGGTGAAATAATTTGCTTTCTTAGTGCCTATAGAAATATTAAAACAATGTAGTGTTTTGCAAGAAGACAGTGCAACATGTTACACATGATATGGCATATAGTTTGGTGAAATGTTATGTGATCTGACATGACTGTATAGAGTTCATTGGAGTATAAGCACTGCATAATACCATATGTTAGCAGCTTTAAGGTGAGGGAGAAGTCATCCTCTACTGAAGTTGTAGATATTTTAATCAAAGTTGTATGTTGGTTTTTGTTTATCATCTTTCTTTATTTATTTATTTATAAAAGTCAAGTTTTGGGCATGGTTGACTGAGACGTGGCTAAAGAGGTAATTCATTATCAATTAAACAGTGGTGGTGTATAGTATATAAGAAATCACTGACAATGCCTCTTGTTATAATTCCTTGAAATTCCAAAGGAAGGTTAAATCATTTCTGAATTTTGTCCTTTCACACTCTATTGTCTGCTCAAAAAGGAATTTGAATAGAAATATTCTGATCATCATCTAGGTATTCCTAATTTTCTCAAGTCAAAGAAACTCTTTTGGGATGTTTTAATCTAGTAGATAGAAGCAATGAAAGATTCAAAGTAAACAAATTCAATTAGGAAATAAGGTCCAAATGCCCATGATTCATAGAAAAGAATGATTATTTTTCCATATTACCACCATTCATGAGTTTTCATAAATACTCTGTGCCTGGAATTTCCTTTAATCCCTCTTTATTAAGAAATCTGATTTGCTAATTTCGGACCTTCTTGCCCATTTCCTTCCCAACCCCTTCTGAATGAACTTGCTTTAGAGATAATAGGAGAGCTTAGTTTAAAAGGGTTTTTTTTTTAATACATTAACACAGATGTGGCTGAAATAATTTGTATATAGCAGCATATTTTGCCTTGCTAAGAATTGCATGGATTTTTGGAGATTTTCCATCTTGAAGGATATGAAAAATTGTATCCTTAGAAGAGAAGCTCTAGTAGTATCTTTGAAATCATACAGCTCCAATACCCCTGGCCAACAGGAAGCAGGTTTTTTTCACAAGGGAAACAAAACTGAGTGAAAAGCACATATGTATTTTCTCTGTGAATTACTTTCAATTTCAGTTGTAGGAAAATATGCATACATAGGCACATAAAGTCTGTTTGAAACCCTCCCACGAATGTATTATGATATAGATAATTCCTCCTTTTCATCCACTCTGTGCTATGCACACTGATGCAAATCTTGAATGTGTCTGTACCTACTAGCAGGATGACACTGATACCAGATTTGGTTTAACGGACTGAGACTGAGGAAATTGGAATTAAGTGCAAGCTGTTCAGTACGATGTCTTATTTGATTCATGAAACACTACAGGCCACAGTCTTTTTGCTTCCTTAATTTTGTTGAGGACTGACTTTAATTAGCAAATTTAGCAATAATATAAACTGAAATGATGCATACAAAAAAGAGAACACCTGTGGTTTTCAGTTCATGGGAGCATTCTCTGTATTACTTGAAGGACCAGAGTTCATTATGATGTTTACCTCTGGAAATGTTCTGTATTCCCTCTCCTCAAGTGACAGCTTCTCTGTGACTGTGCTGCCTGGAGTATTATGATATGAAAAGTTAATCCTGTAACAGTTGAGACTCATTAGCTACAGAGGAAAAAAATCCCACTAGGCTCAGAAAAAAAGCCCAAACCCTATAATTAAGATAACAATTCATTTGACAACTGAAAAGGTGCCAGACCTCGGAGATGGTATATTTCCAATTATTTTAAATGTCTTCAGTTGCTAGATATTGTTGCTCTTATGCTCTTTGACAGGACACCAGTGATGCTGATCTATGATCAATAAAATGGGAAGAATAAATTAGTAGTAGTGTAACTGGTATGTACTTTCTCAAACCACCAGAATTAACCACAAGGGCAAATAAAACCGTCATAAGATGATGATTGTGTCTGCAGAGTAGACTGTGGGTATGTGCTCCAAGATAACTGACTGTTTCTCTTTTTTAAAAAAATGAGTATAAAATCTACATTGTATTCAGGTTATATGCATATATACCTCGAGTTTTGTGACTCAGGAGGAAGGTCTTATGATCATATTCCCAGTTAGTTTTCAATTTTTACATATTGCTGCTGCTTAGCCACATACAAATCAGTATACCACACTTGGCAAATTATCTTGAGCACAAGTCTTGTAGGTTGTTCTGCAGCTGGAACAGCATTCTTGTGGTCTGCATCTGTGCTTGACAACTGTTGGTGATTCTTAAGCAACCTTCTGTCCCAGGATATGATTTTTTCCATGAGATTTCTTAGATTTGTTGTATTATTGCTCAGCCCTCTTAAACAAAATTCCTGACTTCCTTCCTTTCAAAGAAAGGAAAGAAATCTCTGCTTGTGTTGGTGAGAGGAGGAATGCCATTTGATTTTATAACTTGATACATAGTTTTGTTAGAAGTAGTCTGCTCAGACACATTTTCAAAACTGATGCACTAAAGCTTCATAAAAATAATCTGAAAATGTTTTCTGTGGGGGACTGCAAGTTAATTTCATTGTCCCTTTCTTCCTGTCTTTGCCGCTAACTAATATGCCAATTAAGCAGTAAGCTAGTTGTCTGTTCTCACTATGAATGATAAATACAAAGCCCTTAATGTAAGCATATTTTGTCTTTATTTGTAATTTTGTTTTTAAACAATATAGCAACAAAAAGAGATGGAAATTTTATTAGCTGCATATTTGTAGAGGAAACGTTGATTAACAGCCTAATACATGTAAGAAACACAATGTGAGCTGAGGTTTTTTTTTGTTGTTTAATTAATTATTTATCTATTTGCTTTTTTTTTTTTTTTTTAATGAAGGGGTTTGGTGTGCCCAGAGGAAAATGTTTCATTATAGCTTTGTCCTTTACAGTCAAATAACTTGTCTCATCAAAGTTATGTGTATTTAGACTGAATACTGATATTTTTTTTGTTGACTATGGAGACAGTCATTCTTTTAATATCAAATGAACTTGCAATGAAAAACTGAAATACATTAGAACTTGAGTTTGATTATATGAATTGTAATCTTAGTACTGGCAAGCAGTTTGGGTTTGATGTCAATAAGACTAAACACAGAGCTGAATCAGATATGGAAAGACACGCTGCTTCAAAAACTTTCCTGTTTCCTTATTTAGAGTGGCATTGCTTTTCAAACTCATACACAAAGTAGCACTCACTATGAAAATGTGTTTTCACAGCTCTCTTTAGAGTATTGGAAGACTTATTTATATTATATCTTAATTTCACATCTGAGGCTGCAACCTTGCCATCTGTGTTTAACTGTGCATTAAAGAATGAGGCAAAAAGATCACCAGTTTGGTTTGATGCTATTTGCTTAAACATCATGTGCAATCTCAGCAATAAGATTTTGTGCTCAGATATTTTTAGTTTATAGCAGTTAATTTCATGTATTCACAAAATCAAGTGACCTGAGAAATAAAAAAACCCTTTGTGTTATGATCTCCAATAGTGTTGATTTATTTGCTTACATACATTATTCTTTGTTTTCTTCCTCGGGTAATAGAAACTGACTGCTAGAAAACAAGAGAGGAGAAACATTCTGATAGTTTTAAAAAGGTTAAGTAATAGGAAATGTAACATAGATGAAAGAATAAGGAATTTTTCACATTGATATGTTATAAATTAACTTTAACAACATATTAAATACCTATCTATTGATACTGAAAGAAAATTATAAATGTAGATATTGGGAAAGAAGGAAAGACTTGGAGCTCAGAATACTCAATTTCTTGCTGAGATGGAGATGGGAAAAGACTTTCCAGTTTTACCTGCAAATTATAACTAAGTCTCATTAGAAATGATCACCCCGTGTATATGAAGAGGCGTTCAAGAAAATGTAATATTGTCTGACATTTATCTGGGTTTGATTTTCTTATACATGCAGCAATCATCTAAGCAGAGTTCTAGGAACATAGAAAAAAACACATCAGTTTAACTACTATGTGTGGAATTATTTTGACCTCTGCTTTACTTTTCCTGCTCTACCACAAAACATTAAAAACCTATTTATTTTTTTCAAAAACATTTTACATGCCAATAAAACATTATTATATATAGCTTGCTCTGAAAGTAATGCTTCCTATTTATTTTCATGGAGTCTACAATGGATACAAAGAGCACAATAACCCTATTTGACAGAGCAAATTCTCAGCTACAGAATACTATTTTTAACATAGTCACCACCATTAATTGTGCATTTTTTCCAGTGAAGAACAAGAGCTTACATGTCACATTGGTCAGGATCTGTACAAGCAGAGGAGAACCACTGTTTCACAGCTGCTATGACAGCATTGCTGCTACAATAATATTGCCCACACAGCCTATCGTTCATCATCCTAGCAAATGGAAGTCAGAAGGTGCCAAATCCAGACTAAACAGTAGGTGTGTTGGGACAGTCCAGCCAAGACTTGCAATGTGCTCCATGATCTTTAAACTGGTATGGGGCCTGATGTTACTGTGTTGCAAGAGAAAGGTTGTCTCCTACTCTGGCCTGACTCTGGAAGTTCTAGCCCTCAATTAATTTGGTGCTGCGATGTAACAGTCCGAGTTGATGGTTTGTCCAGGGTCTAGGAAAACTAAAAGACAGTGCACATCACCTTGCTCACTGAGAGCTGCATCTTGAACATTTTCTTTGATGTGGAATTCACATGTCACCACCACATGGACTTCTGTTTTGATTCCAGCTCATAGTGGTGACATCACATCTCATTACCGGTTGTGATGCAATCCATGAAACTGTCACTTCCAGCTTCATATTGGTTCAGTAGGTGCTCAGAGACTTGCATATTGTGCTTCTGTGTGAGCATTCGTGGGAACCACTTGGAGCAAACTTTGTGATATTCTAATGTTGTCACCATCATTTCCAATGGACTGAAGCTGGTATTCATCTCTATACACAGTTTTCCTGGTCTTAATCTGCCGATTCACTTATATGAACTGATTAAGATGCTCTCCATTTCATGGTGTGACAGCTGGGCATGGCTGTCCAGAACGTGGCTTGTCTTTCATGTCACTGTTGCCACTGCTGAAATGCACCACCCACCCCTCACTGTGCTCACATCCACTGTTCGGGCTCCATAAATGTTCAGGAAGGGTCAACAAATGTCCATGGGTGCCATTTTTTCCGCATGAAGGAATTCAGTTCCATACCTTTGCTTCATATGCACTTCCATGTCAAATGCTATTTTATTAGATTACCCCCCTGCTACCATCTGTCTCATGGTAACAAAATGGAGTGGAATCTTGGTGGGAATGTTCAGCCTCTATTGCCATCCCACCAATGTCTGCCTCTGATATCATAGGCCAACATTATAACATAAGACATTCAGAGCAGCTCTCATATATGGAGGAGTAACTGAGAAACATGGAAATTGTTAAGATTACTCAAGAATGAAATGCAATTTTATAAACTGTTCTGAAGAAGCACAAAACTCTGTTATCATGGTAAGCACAAAGAATGGACCATCATACTCTTTAACATTTGACATCAGTGAAGAATAAGCTGTTTCCTCTCTGAACAGATAATTACTAATCACGCAGCCAAGCTGGCTCTCAGCAAAGTGCAGTGCTGCCACTATTCCCTACTGCCTGTCCAGAATAGTAGTACTTATTTTCGTTTCACACAATGATTAGGTCAGCAGCTCTGTCATCTCTATGGCCATTTCTGTGCTGGGGAGTAACTGCTCCTGCTTTTGTCCCTGCTTTGCTCCTTGTACACCATGGTGTATGCCCCAGAGTCTATGACTTTAAATACCTTCTATTCAGCATTACAAGTGCTGAGATCTTCTTCCCCAGGTGAATGAATAATGAGTGATATCTTGTATAAATTGTAGAAAGTGGACCCTACTGTTAATGCATACAGAAGGCTGCTCTGTGAGTCCTTCAGAGCAGAAACTTTCTCCTGCAGGAAGAACTGATCCACTAGAGGAAGTTTCTTAAAGTTGCAAGGTAAATAAAGCGTTTAAACTTTTATGCTTCCTCCACAGAAACAGAATGTGAGAGTCACCAAATACCATCATGCATCTAAGAGGTACAATCCTATGAAACTCATCCTATTAATTTAACTGTTAGTGAATTTCAGATGTGCAACGTTTTATGTAAAATGAATGGGAAGAATACAAAAGTATGTAATGACTTTTTTTCTAGAGGGTTTTTGGGGAAGCTTTACTTTTTTCTGTTTACAATAAATGATCCCCATGATTAAGAATTGTTGCCTGTGAAGTGTCTCCTATGGGTCTTGATGAAAAAGGGGCAAGTGATGAACACATTTTGTTACTTGTTAGAAGCAATCACGCTAATGATAAACTATGATAATCTTTTTAAACTACCTTTTTTTTTAAGGAAAACATGTAACTAAAAGCACTGGTTTATGTGGAAGGGGAGATTTTCTTTTATCTAAGCACATTTCATTTCTAAGGCTATACTTCAAGGGAGTTTTCACTTCAAAGCTGTCTGCACTGAGGAAGAGTAACATCTAATGAAACTGATAGCATCTCAAATTTCACATCATAAGTGAGTTGAGATAATAGAGCCTGCAACCGTTGCACATCCTCTTTGATTTATTTCACTTTTGATCTTTACCACCTGCTGGACCAGCATAGATTTGTGCACCATGTTTCGTGCTGAGATGTCTTTAAATTAACCAATATACGACATAAAAATATATTAACTATCTGTGCTTATTTTTCATGATCATTATTTGGACTCAAATAGAAAAGATGTGGATAATAACCAATAAAGTATCCTGGAGAAAAAAGAAACTTGAACAGATGGAAGAGATCAAGGCTACATTTAGAAAAAAAAAATCTAGTCATTTAGTTTGCAATTTATATAGTATGCTGTCTGTACTATAAATTTCCGTGTACTTTACTTAAAGATCTGACAATATATATTTTTCTTATTTTAAAACAGTTGCTGCAACTGGGTAAACAGTAGTTTGAAATTATGTTGGTGGCTTTGTTTTGTTTTGTTTTGTTTTCCCCCAGGGTTTAAAATAGGCTTCATGAGTATGAATTTCATAGTGATTGTATGCTTTGAGCTTGCTGAAGATAAGGTTTGAACATATAAAGTAGAATAGTTTCTGTATTGACACTACTGCTTCTTCCTAGCTGAGTATTGTAGAGATTCCAATTATCTTTCCAAAAAATAAACATAGGGAGAAGGAAACATTTATGGGTTGTCTGCTTGAAAGTAATAGAAAATCTGAAGGCATCTTGATGGTGGTATGAAAAGCCTATAAATTGGTGAGAAAATAAGTATAATCTTGTCTTTTGAGAAAGAGAATGAAGAAATGTTTATTGTTTGTCTTTTTTTTTTTATGCCATTAACTAATTTTTCTAACCAACTCCTTTTAACTTGTTCACTAACAGGAACTGTTAGCACAGATAAGTAGACTCTGAAGAGAGTTTAGTTCATGTATCTGTATTACAAATTTTTTCAAGATTTCCCTCATTCAAGTAAACAGGACCACAAGCTTATATGTAGCACACTTTGATAACACTATTAAATTCAGTGGTCCTTCCTTTAAGTGTGGATTTGATTGGTATTCACATTAGATCTGTTTTAATCCAAAGAAAATTGGATACAAAAGCTTCTTAAGTTGAAAATTTGATCTGAAAATGATTGTTGTTCATATAACAATCTGAGAAATGAGTTCTCAATTCAAGATCTAACTGTTATGTACACCTAACATTAAAAGAGTTGTCTAAATTATGTAGGGACATATTTAGTCAGGTAAAATATTTTCTTAATGCATTTTATAATATATATATATATTTAATAACAATTGTTTCATTGTCAAGTTATTTTTTAGTCTGAGAAATCTCAAGCTATTTTTCCATAAGTATTCATTGTTTCAAGAGCAGATTAAAGGAAGTAGGTTCATGGACTATTAAAATCTCATTTATTTGAAGTACTTATGTGGAAAAATTTCTTAAAGGAAGAATATTTGGTATAAAATGAGTCAGTAGTATGTCCTAACATTTCTGCTTAAATGAGACTTTGTCTCAATAAATTAGATCCTGCAAAGCTATAACCTTAATAAAATTCACAAATTACTTTGCTAGTGACTGTTAAGCTGGGAGTGTTAACCACTCTAGAGGAAAATAACTGTTTTCATCCTTGTTTATTTCTGAATAACACAGTAATATTAAGGTATTTTTAACGTAATCCATTGTACATTTGTATTTAAAAAGAAATATGAACTCTTGAGTTATAAGTTTATAACTTGGGAAACCTGATCCCCAATCATCAAAAGTTGTTAAATAAATTCATTCAATCATTTGAGTAATGTCAATGGTTTATGCGCCAGTTCAGCCTGGTTCCATGACCAGTGGGCCAGGGGACTCATGGGCCGACACCGCGGAAAGGGGGAGGGGGAAAAGGAAAAGGGCAGAGAGATGGGCCTGAAAACAAAACAGCGGCAACAATCTGAGGAGGAGAACTAATTTACTAAATAAGATATCAGAATGCAAAATAACACAATATAATACAATATAGTTGGAATTAAGGCTAATAAAGCAAATAAAGAGAGAGAGTGTCCAAAACCGAAGGCCTTACACTAAAGCTGAAGGTGAGGCAGTTAGGGAACCTCCACTGCTGAGATGACCAGCAAGAGAGGAAGTCTCAGGACTTGCATGCAGTTTGATCTTTCCCTCTGGGTGGAAAATGGGAACGCAAAGTCCTCTGGGGTATGGAGTTCTCTTCTGAGAGCCAGGTACCCGGAAATTCGGCAGCCCATGGAACTGGAGCATTAACTCTTTAACTCCCAATGCATTACATGATGTTATGATGTGGAATACCGATAACAAAAATCATAAAACCATGACACATGGGCAATTAATTCGACATCTCCAATTGTGACCTTATTTTCTTCTATATCATACAGCGTTCAAAGAAAAGGTTCAGCTAGAATTGCTTGAGAAGGGCTGGATGTGTGCTTCTCCATTTTACAGTCATGCTTCACCATTTATAATCATCTGTGCAGCACAGCTGTCCCTGAGCAGCAAGGTTGGGTTTTTTAACCTGTTTTTCTACAAAACAGAATGGAAAACCAGTCAGTATCCCAGCTGCTCTCCGAGACAGCTGAGATCGCACCTTCTTCAGGCAGCTGGTGAGCAGAGGCTGGGAGAAATACTGAGTGGGTGTGATACTGTGCCATGGAATCTTCTGAAGTCTTCAGACAAAAGCTTTTCTGTGTAAAGTACATTATTACCAAAACTATGGTAAGATTCCCCGTATGAGGCTCTTCAAGGGTTGCACTTTTAATCTACGGATTCCAGTGGCTAAAATAGAAAGGAAGCCCTTGGGGAGCTGTTTAGAAGCACTGACTTTCTCTTGTTTACTGCCATTTGCTATTTCATTGTACAATCATTTATCCATCTTAAAGTTGCATATTACTGGATTAACATTCTGAGATGAACTCTAAGCCTGAGGGTACCTGTTGTGTCACTGGGAGGCTGTTAAGTGATTTATGGTTGGGTCTTGATTCTGAGATGATTGATTATGTCAAGGCAGTATAGGAGCATTTGGGGAACATTATGTATTAAAATTAACATGGTAAACACATTAAAGACATTTTGTCAGTAGTAGGAATGTTAAATATGTGATGTCAGTATTTGTTACTATGAAAAGGAATATTGAAACTGTCAGAGCCCCACTGGTGTTTTCAGCCAAGAAGTGGCCTGTGCAAGAAATGCAGATGCAGAGCATTTCCTGTCATCTTCAGCTCCGCCATTGCCCTGTCTTATTTCATGGGAACACCCCTCCCTGCCAGGAGAACACTGTGGGTGCTGGGCCACGTGCAGAGATACCGACATACCTTCCTCTGCACAGAAGGTGCGTCCTCTTCTCCCTGAGGATCTTCCTGCGGGTCATATGTTTCCAAGAGCCGCTCTTCTCCTGCAGGCGCTGGGGCAGCATCAGGCGCAGATCCGGCTGCCTCCTGGAGGAGGGGGTGAAGTGATGTCCAAGGACTCATCTGCAGCAGAGACAAAAGAAGTTCCTGTTGTCAACATTCTTTGCCACCGTCAACTTTCTACACCGTTATCTACGCTCTGTCTACCAACTGTCTCACTACCGACTGTGCTTTTATGCGCTATGTCCCTATCAGCTATCTGGCTGCGATCTAACTACCTATCTCACTAGCAACTACTTTGCTGTGCGCTACGTACCTTGCTATCTACAAACCAGCTCTCTATGAATGACCCGGCACAGGCAGGCACCAGGGTGGAAAGATGGGAAGCAGCAGTGTTGGTGGGCACGGCGCTAGGTTGGGTGCCATGAGAGGCCGCAGGTGGCACAGTGATAACACTGTGAAATGCAGAGATGACACACGGGTTTGGTACGCACTTCTGACGCATGTCCATCATTACTGGGGACAGCTTTTACACTCTTTCTCCCTA
>JANHGO010000378.1:0-41564 GCA_024606505.1 Aquila spilogaster
GTGGGCCGGGGCTGTGGCGAGCGCTTGGCCCCGGCTTGGGGCAGGGCCGGGCCGGGCTAGGCCGCTCCCGCAGGCCTACGCGTCGCACCGCAGTCCCTGCGGGAGGGCGGCCGGGCCCGCGGCCTCTCCCTGGTCGCTCCGAAGGGCCCGGGTGCGCGGTGCGGGCCCGGAGCTGGCGGCGGGCGGGTTGCCTGCCACAAGGCTGGCATGGAGGAGGTCGGGTTCAGGACGGGCCTGGGAGCCCGCTCGCTGGCAGAGGGAGGGAACGCTGGGTACTGCGTGCATGTCGTGCCCCTCGGACGCGTCCTGCGCCCTGGCAGCTGGGGCTGTCAGTGTGCTCGTGTATCCTTTGCAGCTGGCTGCTGTTCTCAAGTCACGGGCAAAACGTGGAAAGAGCGTGGTGTTGTGTGACAAACAGGTGTTGCACCTGGTGTTGTGCATGAACTATAAGTAGTTCTGGTGTTGTTTGGGTTATGTGTCTGAGATTACGTTTTTACCTCAAACCAGCTCACAGCCTTCCTTCTTGCCTTCTCTGACCACTGTGTAGTGTCAGTGTCTGACATGATCTTTCTGTGCTTGGTGGTACTGCTAACAAGGATTCATAATTGGCTTTATCTCTGTATCATTGTATTAAGACAGATAACTGAAGAGTTCTTCTGCCGTGCTGGAGTGATGTGCAGTCAGAGCAACTCCAAACTAAGTGGTTGTCTGAATCACTCGTATATCTGTTTATGCGTGTGTGCATATACAGCTAGAATGTGAGGTATTGATTAGTACAGAGGCATATTGGATGGGAAGAATGGGACCTTGAGGCATTACGTTTATCAGAGGGTTCTTTCTGTTTTGATAGAAGTTCACACCATCGTAGGAACCCATGCCTTAGCCGATCTGGAGTGGAGCATGGCCTCACCTAGAGCAGGCAGCGTGTAAGCTACTTGCAATCCCCAGTCTGCATCTCTATAGTGTCCTGTAACTCAGGTATCGCTAGCTCTTTTAAGTAGAGCAGAAGTGGAATTGCAAGAGTGTAAAGAGGAAACTGTGTTATGGTTGCAGCAGAAAGCGTTTACTGCATTCTTCATTCTTTAAAAAAAAAAACAAAATTAATGGATCTTGACAAGAATTAGTGATGATATTCTTAGTTATAAATCAAAAGTAAGAAAATATGCACGACTTCATTATTTTCCATCTGTCCTTGCGTTTTCTGTAGGGTTTCAGCAACTTTTATTCCACTAGATGCAGAACCAGTAATAAGACAGTAAGTGCAATAAGCTTTATTTGAACAGAATATGTCTTGCTTTTATCTTATTGGCAGTTTATTTATTAACAGAAAAATGTAAGTGAAGGAGCCAGTGCATCCAGCTTAGGAAAGCAAGTGTAATTGTCGAGAATCCTGTGGTGCTCGTTTCTGAGACGGTAGGAGTCATTAATTAAGTAATGTAACTGCATTAAGAATAAACTCCTT
The DNA here is from genome assembly GCA_024606505.1 of Aquila spilogaster. Classification (NCBI taxonomy): domain Eukaryota; kingdom Metazoa; phylum Chordata; class Aves; order Accipitriformes; family Accipitridae; genus Aquila; species Aquila spilogaster. The sequence continues at coordinate 1,463 of JANHGO010000378.1, forward strand.
TTTCAAAACTGCTTTGTTGCTGATAATGTGTTAGTTATACTTGCACTTAGTCCATAAGTGTGCTCATATTACTGCTAATTATAATTGGTTACATGTTCTGAACGATGCTTAGGGTGCTGTTTCTAAGTCCTTGTGTTGTTTTCACAGTTGAAGAAATGATATGCTAAGATTTCTTGTCTTGTGCCATTTCTGGATGCTCTGTGTGGTTGCTGGAATTCCAAAGCACGTGTTTAATGCACATGCTTTGCCTGTGTCTTGGGCTTGTTGCTGCCGCCCAGTCTCTTTCAAGGCAAACAATGCCCATCTTTCAGTGCTCTCTGTAGTTACGGAGACAACTTCCGTCAGCAGGGGAGAGGTGATGTAAATTTCTGTTTGCTTTGGGCAGGCTCATTAACTTACTTGGAACTAGGTTTCTTTGCTTCTTGCAAAACAACTTTTTCATTTCTTGTAATTTTTGAAGTAAATGTTTAAAATTTAAACCTGAGTTTCATTTGTGTAGCCTTGGACTCCGGTGGGTGGTGTGAGTATTATGGCTTTGAGTTGTCTTTTCCCCTCCAGCTCTGTGCTCTGTGAGTGTTTGCAAGCCTCTGTCAGCGTTTGGCTCCTGTGGTTGCAGGATGGAGATGAGTGGCTCAATGATGTTTGCAGCAACACTTGGCTGTGAATGAAACCTTACACAGAAAAGTGATAAACTGATAGAATCACACAATGCTCTGACAGAGGGAGACAGAAGGGTTCTGTGCATACTCAAATGCTCCAGCTGTATCAGTGTCTAGTTGGTCATATATGGACAAAAAAAAAAGCAAACAAAAATTTGAATATTAACTATAGGTCAGAGAAAAGGAAGCGTGGACAGATAGCATGACTGTGCTTTGTATCTTCTAGCTGCTGAGGGCAGGTCTGGCACCTTTGATGGCTCAGTCATCTGAACTCTTGTTTCTACCCTAGCAGTGAGATAGCAGATACTTTTTAAGCTACTATGAGTACCATGGTAAAAGATGACTTGCTATGTTGTGAGTTTTCCTATTGCTTTTAGGAAAGCAGTGCTACATAAATTGGAGTGGGGAGCGTAGCACAGCAAATTAAATTAAAGTAAATTTTAAAAACTTTAAACAACTTTTTCTTTTTGCACAGTATCTCTGCATGGATTTCTGAGACAGTTTGTGCCTTTAGGTTACATTAGGAGTTCTTGAGATTATCAAGATGACTTTCTTGCCGCATGCTGTATTTAATAGTCTTAAATAGCCAGCTCTGCCTGCTGTATGGCTTTTCATACTAGCAGTTTTTTTTTCCTAATTGATTTGAAAGGAAATTTGTATTAGTAGGTAGGAGGGAAATCCAGCCTCATTCACCGATAGCCCTGAGTGAATTGCAGTCTTTCTGGAGGAGTTCTAGTACTTAATCTGCTTGTTTTTACGAAGCCAGCTAGGAGGTTATCCAGTGTAATAGGAGCTAGGTGGTTCAGTTTCTCAGCCTCTGTGTCCTTATTTTAGTTCCTCTGTTACGCAGGGTGCTTACCTTTCAAATTATTTGTTATAATTAGTATGTTTTATACCTTGGAAAACTGAAATAGGATATGAATAGTGTTCATTCTCAGATAATTTTTTTTTGATCTGGTGCATGACTAAATCTGTACAGAGTGGTGCAAAGCTCACTTAACTCCAGTCATGTGTGGATATTGTGAGTACTGACAGTCTTTAATTTTTAATGACAGGTTGTCTCCTCCTTGCGAAGCACCAAGGGAATTGTGGTATCACCTGTCCTTACTAGCCATGTGAAATCGAATTTGGGTCACATACCTAAAATAAGTGGGAAGAGTAGATACCTTTCATAATCATGCTACTCACCGAGTTGGTTTCTTGTGTATGCGTTTAGTGAGGTGTTTCTTTAAAACAAGATAATACAATTGAAAGATGTCTCTTCCCAATTAGTGAGCTGTTCAGTCTGTTATGCCTAGATTCCAGTGATTTAGGATCAACATAAACTCACATAGATTTTGCTAAGATGTGAAGCATATCTGCACTAACAGAACTGTGTGCTTTGTAATGGTAGGATGCAATTGGTGTATTGTTGCAGGTGAGAGTAAACATCAGCTGAAGAACTTTGTTTGACTTGCTGGGTTTTAGGTTGCAAGCTCAGTGTTCTGTGCAGGGAAGATGTCTTTGGCCGTGGGAGCTTATGCTGGCTAGACAACAATCATTGTCTTAGTTTGACTTCAGTGACCTACAGACCTGGTCCTCCTCCAAGAGGAAGGTTTCTTTTTGCTTTAGCAGAACTTGTGAAAGAAATTTCTTCTGCAAGTTTGCTTCCATTTCTTGAAGGTTCATCATGCAGCTCCTTTCACATCAATTAATGCGTGCCAACCCTATTCTATTTTCAGGTATGTCAGAACACAGGAATGAATCCACAGCACTTGATGAATTTCATCCAGCTGGTGAAGAGGTCCAGTCTGATTCTGAGGTGACTGAGTGATAGCTGTATTAGTGTCAAATCAGCCCATCCCAGCAATGGTTTCGGGCTGCTGGGAAGGCTGATACACGTGATGCAGATAAGTTATTGTGGGGATGTAAGTTTGTGAGTAATCTTGAATGGGAGGGTTTGATTTCGAGACGCTGGAGGACAATCCAGTTAACTGACGAGAAGGGATTACTTCAAGCAGTAGTCTGTCACTGTGCTGCGGGGTTTGCTTCACAAGCTGAATAGATTTAGGCAGCGTAGAGTCTAAAATGTGTAAGTACAGCAGAAAGAAAGGATTAGTACTTCAAGGTAGCAATTCTTGTGCAACGTCGCTATAACAAGGCATTGTGTTTGCTGTTGGAGTGGTAGATCCGGGCTTCTTTGGCTTTCCTTTTCTTGGGATCAGCTACTGTTTGCATCTCCGTTGTGAAGAAATTGTTGAAGTTCCCAATTGTCAGTCAGACCATTTGGGAAGCTGTTTCACGGAAGTAGAGAGTAGATGTTTCCTTGACTGCTCTGGAGTGAGAATAGAAAATATTAATTATTTCATTCGTTTATTCATCAAAACAAATGTAGGAACTTCACTAGTTTTACTTCATACTCTCCCTGCATACCGTTAATTTTCTGAGGACGCAGTTGTATTATATACTTAGCTCAAATGAGCTGTGGGCTACACTTGCCAAAGGGACACTTTGTTCAGTAATCGTACTCACTGTTTTAACAGAAGTACTATTTTGAGTTAATGGTTTCATTTTCTCACAGATCAGTGAGCTTACTGTGACTGAGGTTGCAGGAAGCTGTGTTCAGAAGGGAAATGATCTCTGGATTTGGCAATAACCTATACACAAAGCACACGTTTTGAGACACTGTTCTCCTGTAGCTGTTCGCCTGGGGTTGTGGCAGACAGCAATTCTTCAGATCCTCGTACTTTGCTATTCCATTATTACCTCCTCTATTTTGTAGCTACAAGTGTTGGAACTGTATAACCAGTGCTCCCAAATCACATCAGTTTTGGAGAACTGGTTGGAGTGGAAAAATTCCTCATCCCCTTTTTTTGCACAGGTCACCTTCTTTTAACCTGTTGTTTCTACAGTGTCGTTTGCTGAACGAACATAACATGTTCTTACCTGGGGAAGAAGTAGGGGAATAAGGAAAGCTGATGTCAGAGTGAAGAATTAGGGGTAACGGGCAGAAAAAAAGGAGTCCTCAGTTCCTCCACATAAACCAAGTGAGGGAAATATTAATCACGTTCCACCCTGTGACTGTAGTCAATTCATCTTAGATTTCATGAAGTGATGGTACGGTCACCTCTTGCCTCTGTGTTACAGTTAGTGCATTAAGCATAAATTACTGCTACTGATGATGTACTAATCTGTATGTTTTGGGTGATCAGAGCTGGGCCACTTGCTTTAGCATGTGCCAGACTTTTGTATAATATTCATGTTAGAGTTAGTAGAATTACAGGTGGGTGAAGTGTGAAATTAATCGTTCCCCTTGCTGCTGATGACTGTTCAAGAGGAGTTTCCCACATACGGTGTTCTCTGTTCTTCACTCTTTCAGGACGTGGTTCATCTCTTCTGTATCACAGTGGACAGTGATGAGAGTGTTTGTCCATTGTTTCTGATGTGTTTGAGCGGTTGGCAGAGGTTGTCACATCGTAGTAGTTTTCTCACCAACATGAGATTCATTCTGATGGCAGTGGGCAATGATCTTGATGTACAATTGTAGTAACAATACGATGTAACTGGAGCTGATAAGAGTCACACCCCATAATTTTAGTAAAGTTACAAACATTCACTCAAATGTTTGTATCTACAGCAATGTTGTCAAGCAGTATGAAATCACAAAAGCCTGTTGTTCAAACAAACATCCTTTTTGCACAAGTGCAGTTTTAGAGGTTGCATCAGGATGTGTTTCAAAATAACAGGTAATTTGGTTAGGGCCTAGACTAATGTCTCATGCTTTGATGGTATTACTCTTATAAATGGTGTCCGTTTCTTCTGAAAATCTTTTCCGGGTCTTACCCCGGCTCATTATTTGAATGCAGTGGTTACACTGCTGCTTCTGCTCTTCGTAAAACAGCAGCATCTTGTTACTAACTTCGGCTCTGGAATTGCATGCTTTTAAGTTCTTGTTTCTGCTGTTGGCTGAGTTGTCTGCAAACAGTTTGGTCAGAAGATGGCGCTATATTATGAGAAAAGGAAAAGCAAGTTAACTTTAAAGCTTGGAACCATCGCTTTTATTTCTCTAATAAACAAGTAAATTTACTGCTTTTTTTTTCTACCTATTACTTCTTGTTTATCGTATAGCCAGCACAACTTTATTTATCCGACCTTGCCTTTGTTGTAGTTGGAGCAGCATTAACTACACCAGGAGTTGAGTGTGTATATGGAAAAATCAGATTTGTGCATGGCCCCGTGTCTCTTTTGTCCACCCCTCCCCTTTCCCATTACATCCTAGTGTTTCTTATTTCTTAGATCTTGAAGCTTTGTGTTACTTCTGAGATCTGTTAGCGTACTGATGTGATTTTGGTTTGTGATGAAATGAATGTATGCAGACCTGGTGTATCAGAACATTACCAAAAGGGAAATAAGTCAGCTGTTACAAGATCTACGCATCAAATATTTTAATATAGGTCACTCAATGTATTTCAGAACCAATGCTAACCTGTTTCTTCTGGTACAACAGGAAGGTGCAATGGCTCAAGAGTCTCCCAAAAATTCCGCAGCTGAAATTCCTGTGACGAGCAATGGACAGCTGGAAGATTCTCATGAGCACAGCTTTAATAGGGTAAGAACTTTCCGTAGTGTCTAACAAGGCAAGGTACTGTCATCAGAAATGCTGAAGTTAGAGTGCAATGCTTTGCGTACTTAACTTGACATCATTTTCTAAAGTTTTCTGGTATTTTAGATTGTCAAATATGTTAATCTTGGCAAGAGTAATGAAAAAATTCTGCCAAGGGTGCATACAGATCACACCGTGCAATCTTATTCTTGATCAATCTCAAATTTGCAGTAAGATTCACTGAAGTCTCTGGTTGACTACAGTTGAGCCTGGCTTGAGTCCTTTGCTATACTTCATTGATTCTTTGAAAATAATGAAGCTGCAGTTTTAAATGCATTTAATATGTATGTATGTATGACCTATATGTGATGTTTGTATACTGTACGATATATGGTGACAAAGTAGGAGAAATGTAAATGTGGTAGTATTTATGCACTTGATTGTAGCTGTTGATGTAAGGATATTATTTTCTCTTAATTTAAGGGGAAAAAAGTGTTTCTTGGTGTATTTAAATTACTTATGCTTTGAATTTATATTTAATGTAATTAAAAACAAAACACACAGGAGAAAAGTAAAATGTTAAAATGGGCATATGCCTAATTTTGGCTGTTGTCTGGTTTTAACATCAGTAGAAAACCTCCTTTGAGGCCAATTAATTATTGTTAAATTTAGTGTAAGGGAAAAACATTTCACATTGCAGTTGGCCTTCTATTATGTATAAATGGTGTATATCTATATGTAAAAGCAGTTTTTTTCTGAACATAATATTTGGTGCTCTGTAATACAAAGTCAGGAGCATGCACTTGTACATTATTGACTCTTAAGTCCTAAGGATATCGATTTGTAATCCCGACAGTTTTACTAAAACAGGAAGACAAGCACTTTTAAAATACTGAAGTCCTGTGAATTCAGGTAACCAAGTCCTAACATAATTTTTATAAGGAAGCCTCATATTCTCCAAGGCAAACTACTTCTAAGGGAGGTTAAGTTAGGAGGCCACGCACCTGAAGGTAAGGATGGTCACTTTCTGACGTGAAGCTGTAAATAGGAGAGAACTAATTTTTCTGTACTTAACCTGGAAAATTACTACTGTATTGTTGTTATTAGATGATAAGTATTACACTCTGTCATATTTGTAGCGTGTTAAAAAAGTTTTACTTCATAATGATCTGCATGTATGATCTGTGTTTTTCTTATCCTTACTGTATTTTACTGCTAGTTCTTTTGTTTTACTGCCCGGTAGAGGGTGCTGTGCTCCAACTGAGGGAATTTGGTGTTAGTCCTCTTTGCATTTATTCTGTTTTTCAGTTGGAGATCTGGAAAATTAACTCATCTTCATACTTGCTACTGGTCAATACATAGATTTGGAGGAAATCTCTAAGCTCTAACAGTTCCATGCTGACTTGCAATACAGAATTAATTCTAAGAGAAATACTGAACACAGCTTGAACTTTTTATTCTGTCCTATTGAACTACTGATTAGAAGGCAGGAAAAGTAATTCCTGAAGTTTAAGAAGAGATGACATGTGCAACTGCAGTATATTTCCTGATCATGTGTAATGAAACAAAGTTAAAACTAAATTTGGATTAGAATATGCTTATGTCTAGGTGGGACAACTGAAATACGCCCTGAAGTGGCAGTAGGTATGGGTTCACTTGGGAATAGAGAAGCAGATGTACTTTTTTTAAGCCTCACAACTTAGATGCTAATATGACTTGACTACTATGTCAGAACTCTCTGTCCTTTACCTAATGATTGCTTCTTAGGAGTAGCGTGTTCAATAATGTTGTAGTAGTTATGGTAAATGGAAATTGTACTCTTGTTGACTTAGCCAGAGCACTTGTTTATTTCAAATATAATTACCATTTTCTATGTAAAATTGAGATATTGGAGAAGTTTTTGTCTGTGGCCACATAGTAAAGTTGAGGTAGATTCTTGCAGGCATGCTATGCATTTTTGTGGCTTGGAGTTAAATCTGTTCTGAAACTTTCACTAAACTCAAATACGAATCAAGTATTTGGTTGAGTCAAAGAGAATTTACACTGCACGAATTTGTGTTTTCTGCTGTAGTTTTTTGTTTACATATTTACATATTTTTTCATACTGGAAGCAGTGAAGATGAATTTTTTGAACTGTCTTATACAAGTTAACACCTGCATGTGTGACCTAAACTCAGAGTATGTGATAACTGGGGCTGCTTATAAGCAAAACAAAGAAAACAATCTTCTTGAAATGAGTATCTATCTGTTTACTGATCTCTCAGTCTCAAATTCTAATATTAAGCTTCCATTCATCTTTGTGTTTATTATTTTTAAAGGTTAATGCTACACTTTCTTTTTTTTGTTGCCAATATTTTCAGTAACTTTTTTGTTTTAACCTAAGGCAATATTCTGCACCACGGAACTTCTATGCTTGAGTTTTCGGGGGTCTTTTCCTATTAACCTGTGGAAAGGACAGGCCAAGCACTCGTTTTTTAGGAGATCACTTAAGAATGGAGCAACGTGCAGTTGTCATAAAGTTGCACTCTTACAGCAGTGCTCAGTATGTGACCACAGTGGGATTTTGTTCACTCGAGCTGCAGTGTACTTTTCAATTATAATTTTTTGGTAGTTGGGGAATAAAGCTATTTTAGTTTTTTTCTTATTGTTATGGTCAGTGAGATGTACGGCTGTACATTGTGCAGTTCAGATATAAATAGAAAAAAAATGTAATTTATCCTGTATTTCTATTTGTTCTTTTACTGCTGCTTTTCCACGAACACTTGACTGGCTTTGATTGTATGTTTTTTTTGGTAGATTGATTAAAGATGTAGTTATACAGTGTGCTTTTCAGGATTCTGTGGTTATAAAGATTTACTTTGGACTCACAGCCTTTTTAGCAATATCATCAGACCTCATCCATAAGCCACTCAGGCATGACGTTTTTGACTCAATGTTGTATTTGTATGTACTGAAGCATGTCAAATATTTCATTTTTGCAAGACAGCATAGTACAAAGGTATTTATTTTGTAGTGACAAGGAGAGTTGCTTGTTCTTTGGAAGAAAAATGTGACCAGTTGTGGAGAACGTCAGACAGAACAGATTGCCATAATGACATAGCAGGAAGAAGTGTATTAGTTCCATTCTTATGGAAAAGTTAGAGCAATACTTGATGCATCTTCAGTAAATTGTAGCTTCCCTGTGTTTAAGAAAAAGAATCAAAAGAGTATATGGAAGGTAACTCGAGTGTTTGTTTAACTGTAAAATCTCATTCAGAAATACGCTGCTGCGTATGCTGTCTAGTTTGTAATAGTAAGAGATGCCTAAGGAATTCTGACAAGTTTTGTCCTGCCTCTACGGTAAAAGGAATTTTTTTTTTCTAACTAATAAAGCTTGTAACTTCAGTCATGATTGGATAAAATGTCTGATATCATTTCATGACAGGAAGGCTTGATCCGGTGCTTTTCAGTTCTCCAAGCCCTGTTGAGGCTTAGTTAAGCTTTAAAGACTTGACGTTTAGAAGAGTTTGCTGATGTTGGGATGTTTTTTAGTCTATGTTAATAACAGAAAACTTCAGTGATTACTAATTAAGCATGTTTTTCTTTCTGTTTTGTATAAGAGAACTCAAAAGAACTTGTTGGTCTGTATTTTTCACTGGTTTAATTCACTTATCCCCGACTTCTAGAACAAAGTTTGCTTCCCATGGAATCTTAATTGCAATTAGAATAGTAGTGGCTTTAATGTTATTGAGGGGATGAGGAGTGAGAAGGTAGATTATTTCTTATTGAATCACATGCCATGTGATGTGAAAGCTGCATAGGAATAATTAATAATTTAAAAAGCCCTGTTCATTTGGTCTGCCTGTAAAGGAATTCAAGCAGCCGTAAGCTACTCGTTATGTTCAAACTATTGTATGAGATCTGTATTGAATCCTGAAGTCTGCATCTCTGAAATTCTCCCTTCAATATTTCTTTTTGTTTTCTGTGTTGCAGATCTCGTGTCTCTTTTCCCACTCCTATGGGGACAAAACATGGTTAAATATGTATATAATACTAGTAATTAACTTTGGGAAGGAAAATCGAACTTAATTGTAAGTCTTCGATCTGTTATATTTGAAGTACAGAATAAACTTTGGGATCTGGTGAACCTGAGTGCAAATATTCAGTATCTTGTTCTGCAATTTTATTAGGTTTCCAGGTTATGCAGATAGGTGAGGTCAACTCATTCTGTCTTTTCCCATCGAACGCTCCCCCAGCCTCCTCCTCATGTTCTACCTGAAACATCTGAGTTCCTGTTTCTTAGGTTTTGCTGCATTGACTGGCGGGTCTAGATCTTAATTTGTGCAATTTTATTTTACTTCACACTGGTTTTAAAACTCAGTTCTGCGCGTCAGTTATAGGAGACTGCTTTTGAAATGAAACCAGTTCAGTCTGCCTGTTTGTTGCCAAGTGGTCTGCTTCATACAGTCTTAAAGAACAGTAATCATAATGTGAATTATGAGAGTAGAAGTGAAATAAACATAAAAGCAGATTGTAATATGGCATTAGGTAAGCCTAAAGGATTGTGGCAGGATAAACTTTCTTTCTGTGTCAAGAGGAACTGATGTGTTGGAGACCAGAAGAAATGTCAGCCCATGTTTTCTGCTTCTTTACAGTAGAATAAAGCATTAAGCATAAAAATAAATGGGAGGAGAGCTGTAATTTCTATTGATGTGAGGATCTAGGCGATTCTTGGAAGATAGATTGAGTGATGTAGTGAGACAAGGAAAATGTGAGATAAGAAGCCCCACTAGTACATCCATTAGGGCAATAAGTGAAAGTTCAAAGCCATGTATCTTACTAGATGGATGTTATGTCTACTCGTTGAAGATTACATTGAAGTAATCTTTAAAACATTAAACTGAAGTTTACAGTATGACGCATTACAAATCTTTCCCGAAAATAACTTTAATGTTTTATGAAAAACATCATCAATCATTTTAAAAATGAGTGTACAGTTGTTTTCCAGTTCTAGTTGCTCAGCTTTGAATGGGCTCCTCAAGTTAACAAGTAGTGCATTGGTCTTTTTTTAATTGCTTTACTGAAAATAGTAAAGCACCTAAAACTATGAATTTTGAAAGCACTGTTAGTAGTAAGCCAACAATGCTACTTGGTTGTCTATTAATAATGACTGATATAACTGTGAAATCAATGGAGTTGTTTGCCATTGTTGCTGCAAAAATTTTACCTGGTGAAGAAACAATATTATTTCGATATTTTTCTCTCTTCATTTCGGATGTGAATGGAGAGCATGAATGGGATATGTCTTATTGGAAATAAGTCTTGTAGCTCAGCCAGTATTTCCTTCCTTCCGTGCATTCTGTGTGACTTCTTTGCTGTGTCTACCGTATCAAAAGAACTGATACATCACAAGTTCATACTAGTTGACCTGTATAATGAGCTGAAGAATATTGCTGCTGGAGACACTTAAAGAAAGCTGCTCTTATTATAATAGCATAATACGGTGATTGGACCTAAAAGTGGAGTTCTAACCAAAGGTTAATGTAGTTTAAATGCTCTATACTGTATAGGTTTGCACCAACTCAACTAGACCATACTTTAGCTCCTTTGAGCTGTTACCGTGCTAAATTGCTGAGTATGGAATAGGTAATTCAACCTCTTGACATCTTGGGAATATTCTAAGTTGTAGTTTTTATACCTTTAATTGTGGGTTACAGTTGAAGCACTAGATGATAATTGCATGAACAAATGCAATACTTTACTCATCGTTCTCAGTTGTATAGGAATTAAATCATATCTTTCTGTGGTGATGATAATATGTTACCGACTTAGATTTTTGAAATGTATCAGTGAATCTTGATTTCTAGTGACCTTGTTAAGAAGAATATAGGAAATCACGAGTCTGAAAGCAGGTTTTATGATCATCAAGCTCTTCCTACTAGCTAAAGAGCAACGATTAGTCAAAATGTATTTGCCTTCCTGTTGAACTGACTTCACTTCCCATGTTGTAACAGCGAATGTTGATGGGAAAAAGAAAGCTATTTACATAGCTTTCTTCTTACTGTTCCAAAATATCCGTAAGCACTGTCACAGCTTCTCTCACATGTGAAGTCTGCACAGGTCATCTTTTCCTTACTCTAAGGTGTTTCTAAATTGTCCTTGAAATGATAATTGCTTCATCAGAAGCAGATGTTTGGGTGGCCTTTTTGTCTATCTTTGTGCTTATAAAGAAGCACAGTCAGTTGCAAGAATCATGTGCTAAACTGAAATTTACATGCAGAAACGTGTCTCTACTGAAAGAAGCTAGCTTGCATGTTTGTAAACAACAAAGTGGTAGTGGATTGGTAATCACTGATGACAGTTCTCATTGCGTAAACATCTTTCTTCAGCAAGGTGTATTTCAGCTGGTTGGTATAGGCATTAAAAGCCAGCATGAATGCAGTTCTTCACACTGAACTTCACCTTCTTTGGCGATTAAAGAAAAGATACCTGTGAACAAATGTTTGCGTTCATGTATATGTACGTAGGTGTATGCATACATATAACAAAAACTGCCTAATATACCCACCGTTGTATATCTAGATATATTTTCATGAACTGAGTATCAATATTTTTTTATTTTGGAGAGGAATGTTTTGTAATATTCTGAATGATTTATTTAACTGTAGTTTGTTCAGTCTGTGTTTAGCTTCAAATTAAAATTGAATAGTATGGATAAAAGCACGATGGTTGCTTAAGCTTAGATGTAAACTTCTGTATTTACGAAATAGATATTCTGCATTTTATCTTGAAATACAGATGATGGCTTGGATTCCTATTTTGAACATGCTTAAGCAGGTTAGCTGTCTACATTTGTTTGGCTTCAGATATAAATATTTTTGTAAACTATACAGTGTGCCAGGGTGCCCTTGGGGGGGGGAAAAAGTTTAATGCTGTGTTCTGTTTTCTTAAATCGATGCATCATCCTCTGCCATTTGGTTATCCTTCTGCAAGCTTTTCTGCTTTTTTGTGGCTCCTACTGACTTGCTACATTTTGAGTTAAATGGACTGTGACTACCAGCTGAACTAGGTTGAAGCAAAGCTTTCCGTCACACCACCAACTATGTGTGCTTAAATGGAGGTACCAGTGTTAAGTCAGGTACGAAGACTGATAGTGTGTATCAGGTATTGAGATCTGGTTTATTTGTGAGATCAGGTTCTGTGTGACTGCTATATGTTTTTCGTGGTATGTATTCTTTCCCATTCTTTTTTTTGGTATAATGCTTCATATGCACAAATACAGCGTAATCTTTTATTAAATAGCCAGTTGTGTGAATACAGCTATAGGAATCGGTTACTCCAGTTGCGGTAACGTCCTCAGTTTCTCACATCAACAACATTTCTACTGTATTGGAATTCACGCTTGTAGCTTTTGCTTTTTACCTCCCCCTAGGAGTTTGTCTTGAACTGAAGACAAATCAATCTGTAGGTACGTGATCCAAAGCCACTTCTTGACATTCTGAGCCTCTAGGCAGTATCATTCTTGGGCAATAGCTTATATGTTGTTTGTGGGCTCAATGACTGCAATATTACATGAAACATACTTTGGATTTTAAAGATGGTATTTTGTATGTAGTCTTTTAATTGGAACCATCATGAATAGTTACTGTACATATCCAGGCAGTGGCATTTTTTAAGAGCCGTGTGTAGTTTTTGTCTACGTATTTCACTATTGCATTCTGAAATACTGCAATATTGCATTATTGTATGTTCCTTTATACTTTTATCTTTTCTTGCAAGGGGATGTGAAAGTGTATGCCAATTTTCTGTCTTCTTGATGCGTAGTTTTTTTATGTGTGTTTTACCCTTTTTCTTTTGTTTCTATAGTAGCTTTTCATTTGCTTTTTACTGTGAAGAATTAGTAGTTTTACATTGCTTTGAATGTCTGTACTTTTTTTTTTTTTTTAAGTATGATGTATATTCCATAACAGTAGAAGCTTAAACTTGAGATGGAACATGGCCAGAGCTCAAAGGGTTGCAGTGAATGGAGCTACCTTTGGTGGATGGTCACCAGTGGTGTTTTCCAGAGCTCAGTTGGACAACGCTCTTAATAGCAACTTGCTTTACCTTTTGGTTAGCTCTGAAGTGCCCTGAAGGCAGTTGGACTTGATGTCTCAAGGTCTCTTCCAACCATACTGTTCTGTTGTCTTTTTTTCTTTTTAGTAGGATCTTTATTTCTGCCTCAACACAGATGTAGCCATCAAAGCTCAAACAAGGGAATTTCGGATTGTTTAAAATGGATGAATTATAAAAGCAAAGAGAAGTAAGCAGCAAAGAGCATGTGTGATACGGAAAGGTGCTCAGAGGGAAGTTGTTGGAGGGAGGATGCCTTCCTGAATGTTTCTGCCGTGTCAAAGTTTGAAGAGATTTCACGTGCTGCTCATAGAAATTAAGGGTTCTGATAGTTTAAGACATTTCTGCCTAGAGTGAAAAAACTTTTGATTGTCAAACATTGTCTGCCCTTAGTCTTAGATCATTCTGTACCCCTATTACTTTAACGGAAAGCATAATTAAACTGTTGTGGTTGTCTGGACCACAAACAGCTTCAGACCGCTTAACGTGGTGATGTAGGCCGTGCTTTTGGTAACTCCTACTCAAAAGGATGCATTCTGGTTGTGCCTCAATCTTGAATTTTGATACAGCTTCACATTTTCTTTAACTCTTGTTTTTCTTCTTGCAAATGTCAGAAGGAAAACGCATGGAATTAACAAACCAGTGTATTTAAAATAAATATGCAAGCTATGCTTGATGTTTTTAATTTGGGTTTTGTTTTGCATCATAGCAGAGTGCTGTGACGATGGCTAGAGGCAGACCCGTCTGAGAACTGCTAAAATTACATTATAGTATCTTGTAGTTGCTTTTATGTGTTATTTTTTTTTAACATTAGTTTTCCATTCTATTCAAATATGTCTAAGGACTTGAAACGTTCCTTACCAGCTGGACTTGGACTCTCTGAAACCAAAATAACGTCTCATGGTTCTGACGGCACCAAAGAGGGAGTTGTTGAGGCAGGACCGTTTCCAGGGAAAGGTAACTTAATTTTTAATCACTTTCTCAGTTTATAATCTTCAGGTATATTTTACATGCTTCGAAATAACATTCTGTAGCTGCTGTGAGCATTTTTATATAGATGTATAGGCTCAGAAGAGTGTTTGTGACAGCTTCATTTGTCTTTGGTAGCTGGGGTATTAAAATAGAACTGCTGCACTTGTATTATCTGTCGAGGGACTAATAAGAACCTAGTGTTGAATTGGCCTTCACTTGCAGGAAGCCAAGTAGTTTCCTTGAGCACCTTGAAACTATGTCAAACTGAACACTTGAACAGTTATACCACTTTGAAAGTCTGTTTAAATGTCTAGATTACAAGTGGTGTACCAATTTGAAACAACTTTCCTCGATACGCTGTTCACTTACCTGGAGCAGATGAATTAGTGAAATTCTCTGTTCCTGAGTAGTCTTTCCTTCTTTAATATAATGGTGCATATAGTTTAATGTATTGTCAGGAGTGATAATACCTTGGGTCTCTCCTATCAAGTACTACAAAATTGAAATAATGTCTCATTTTTTCGACACAGATTCACAGTTGTTTAGAGCAGGAGAATTTTAGTTAATGTTTAATTGACTGTACAAGAATTAACGTGTTCTAATGAATATCAGTTTGTGTTAAACAGTGTGAAAAAGATGGTAAATAAGCAAGTAATGTCAGTGTTTGCCATCTGTCTAAAAACAGTAGTGCAGTGATACAGTATGTGAAAGTGATATTTTAATGAATTATGTAGCTTAGTCAATTTCTGAATTTGAAAGGTTTGAAATGATCTCAAAGGAGCAGCTGTGAAAATAAGTCTCTTTGTAGTCATAGATTTGATTTGCATTTTGCTTCATTTCCTGTTTTGTAAAATGTGCTTATGAAAACAGTGTTTTACATGCTGTACTTTACATATATTACAAGGTAAATGCTGTGGTTTCTTTAAGACTAAAATAAGCAAAATACCTAGCTAAAAACTGGGCAGATGGCAAGCCACTCATCATTCTGGCCTTTCTGTTTTCTATTTGCAGCATAGCTCTTGCAAGTGCTAAGTACATTATACTATAAGAAAAAGCAGTATCTAAGATGTGTTTCAAGCTATGCACGTATGTTTGAAATCTAAATGCTCTGTAATAAGTTATGTACACAAATAATGAGTCTTGAACATGTAACCTTTAACAAAACAAATATCACAGTTTTCCTTCAGAGACTGTTTTCAGATTATTCCTAATGTTCTGTCCGTATCAGACAGAGATACATAGCAGAAGCTTGGACCGTCTATAGAACTAGAGACAAAAATAGAATGGTAGCCCTGCTTTTAAATGTTCTGTATTCGGTGTAAGTGTCTTTATTAAAGCTTCATTTTTGAAGGTAAAGTAAGCAATAATGCAGGAAAGAACTTTGAGGATCCAAGAGGTGCTGAATGGTGAAGCACGCATAGGGCTGCATTAATAGTGTCAAGTGCTAGGGATTTCTTTTTTAACTGCTTGTCTTTGCTTGCTGAAGTGATTCAGCCTTCAGGTCTGTAGTAGGATACTGTAGTCCAACTTTTATGCCTGGATGGATCTACTTGCAGTTCTTATGCAATATGCCACTACTGAAGGTCACAGCAACGAGATCTTCCAATCCTGTCGTTTCTGTGTAACTTTAAAGTGTTTTTACGTCACACACATCAAGATGTTTTGTACCCCATGTTGGTAGTGCTGTAGAATGTGTTTAAAAGGCGAAAACTGGCTGTTGATTTAGTTTCTTCAAGTGACATTTCTGGTGTTAGCCATAGCTAAGTTCTAGTGCAAAGTGCTGAAGTTTAGTCTCTTTTTTTTAAATCCCCCCTTCCTCATCCCACAGTGGTCACTGTCAACCCTGCAAAGTATCTCAGATCCTCTCAGCAGAAGTGATAGAAGCTCCCCTCAGTATGCTGATGACTCGTGACTGCAGAGGAAAAGCTATCCCAGTCTGTTTTTTGTTCAACTCTTGAGAATTCTGTGAGATTGTCACTCTGCATTTATATGATATGAAGGAGTTGCAAAACTCTATTAAAAAAAAAAACACACACAGAAACGTAAAAGAACTTTGGGAGCATACAGAGCATGGGTCATTGAATTTGTCCTCATTTTAAAAGGAAGACAAGCAAGTATTGTAAAAATTCTTCTTTTTGGGAGGGAAGTTACTCGCCTTAACGGCTAAAGGTTCCTATAATCCTTAGGACAGTTTGTTGCTGAGTTTTGTGGGTATGTTTTAATGAAAAACAACGACAACACAGGTTTAGGAGTAGATGTTGATTAAGTCTAGTTGAAATTGGCCCACATTTCAGAGCCTGCTTTGCCCCTTAATGCTGTATCATTCAGTAGCAGTGCAAAGTGAAATCTACCTAAAACTGAAGAGGAACCTTCACCTGCAGCGACCATGTATAACAATGTGTCTTGGAGTTTTCTGTTGATAGTATGTATTTTACTGATGAAGCTGCCAGTTGTATTTTGGTTATTCTTTTTAAAGAAAGAAAAGTTGGAGTTGTTACTTAGGGAAGAAAAAGTTAAATCACAAAAACTTGGAGTAGTTAGCACCAACAGCTGCACCTTTTCAAAAGCATTTGTGCATCTGTGAATGCTTCTATTTAATGTGTTGCTAAAACAAATATTTCTTTGCTTTGAAAACCTATCTGTGTAAAAGTGCATGTTGCCTCCTAAGGGAAGGTGGTGGATTTTCATGGTTAAATGTGTCCCCTTTCCAGGTTCCTCAGCATCACCCAAATCATCTGTTATATCTGCCAGCAGTGCAGCAGCTAGCAGACTGGCTGGACAAGGTTGTGATTTAATTATTCCCACAGGTATCACAGCACTGAACGGATAACGCCCTTGTCTCTGCTGACACTGTACTAACTCCTCCGTGTCTTCAATCATTTGATTTACTGTTACTTGGAAGCATAATTTTTAGGGGCTTTTGGTGATTCTGATTTCTGGTTTTTAACTGTTCACAAAGTAATCTCTGCTTCCCTTTCTATTTGCTCCTTTTTGCGCTATAACATTAAAAACAAATAATTACTGCTAACAGACAGTAACTGCAATGTGAGTAACCAAGGTCTTTTATTCTGGTTAAAGCTGAAACTTCTGGCATTCTTTTTTCACAAAATGTTCGTATTTTCCAGTAAAACAGAGTATGAGGTGGCGATTAGGAATTTCTAACACCCAAGCTTGGCTTTGCCATTTGACTCATTTTGTGCCTATGGGCAAATTACTTAACATCTTTGTCTGTTTCCTTCTATGTAAAAGGAGAAAACTCATTCTCTTACCTCATAAGGATGTTGAGAGGATTAATTACTTAATGTTTGCGCAGCATTTTGAAGACTTAAAGGACACAGTAGTGCTTGACGTTGAAGGAGTATCTTGAGGCATCTTTATGGATGTTTCTTCCCGTCACTTATTTACATAAATAACCAGCAGGGCTAAGGTGACTCTGAGTAGCCATCAGGATTATTCAAAGCGTGCGAGAGCAGCAATAGTCAAATTTGTTTATGAATAAATAATAAGGCCTGCTTTTGAAGTGATAGAAATTGGCAGTTCTTACTGTTTAGTATGCTAGGAAATGTTTTTTTGGAAATAAAATGTAGAATCTGATGTCCTATACTAGCTTGAAAATACTAAGTATTGACTTTGAGCGTCTGCTCATGGGCCCTAAATATTTTGATTTGATGCTAGCAAGTGTTTCTTTATTGCTGTTTTCACACTGTTGGTGCATGGAATTAATTGTTCCTAAATCAACAAGCTAAAAAAACTGAAATACATAAATAAGCTCCACTTCCTTAGTGATGGCTAAATGTGTCTTCTGGAAAGGATAATGTTCGTTAGAAAAAAAACTATTTTGTGATTTCTTTTAGTTATTCTGTGTGGCAATAATTTTTATAAGCTGATAACATTCATTTAGTGGTTTGCAGGGTATAAACAAACTTTAGATTTGCTGAATCCAAGAGAACGTTCAACTTCTGGAATGTTGGAAACACAGATAAAGTAATGAACAGGTATCTAAAACTGTTTTAAGGTTGGTTAGTAAACTCCGTGCTTTCAGATAAGCTCCCTTCAGCCTGTCACCAGGTAAAAGTACTGAGATGCACATGCTCTATATCTGTTTTTAATATAATTCTTTCTTGAGTTCATCTTGAAGATTTACGTATTTATCAATGCTTTTACTTTCACCTCGTTCTCCTTTTGCATGTGCAGTTGCGCAAATCTTCCATACTCCTGCTGTTAATCCCTTAAACAAAACAAAAAACAAAGGCCTTAGTTAATTGCTTTGTGTCTAACACAGGGGGTAGAGCTCAGCAGAAGAGTGGACCTGTTGTGTTAGCAGATGAAGTAAAGAATCCAGCAATGGAGAAGTTGGAATTGGTAAGAAAGTGGAGCCTAAATACTTACAAGGTATGTGAACTTTAATTTGTGTGGATGTATATATATATTCTAGAAATGAGTTTGCAAGTAGATCAGACTACAGCTTCTGAAGAAATGCACTTGTAGTATGAAAGGAAGTCATCTGCTGTTTCAGTGAGTATAAACAAGAGTGTGTATGGAAGGCTTAGTTTTCTTTGTAAGCCTGGATAAAGATACTAATTTAACAAGGGGAAGAATGTTGTGTGTCTGATGCCCCCTTCAGCATAGACAGTATACAGATTTCAACATATAATGCTTGTGATAAAGCCTTCTTGCTAAGGTGATTGCTGATACAGTAGAATTTTAGCTGATGGGAAATGTCAGGTGAATCTACGAGTTATAAAGTTGTTGATTGCAATTCTGATATTTATTTTATGTTGGCTCATTTTTTTTCTTAGCGTTGTAATTATTGCTTTCAGTTCATGCGTGTTTTACTTTTGTATGGCACTTGTTTGTGGTCATCTGGGATTTGATGTAATAATAACAAAAGAATAAAGAAAAAGTGCTTAAAGCACACCAGTTTGCCAGAAGTGACTCTTGTTAAAATAGCCACAAAGTAAGGAACAGTTTCCAGGGAATGTATCACAGTCAGGAGCTAAGACTTGTTTTGTTAAATAGCTGTCTATTGTGGATAAAACTCAGATGGCAGAGATGTGGACAGGTACATGTGCATCAGTGGGAGCTATGTCAAGCCACGAAGACGTAAAGAATCTGTATTAAAATGCTTTTCTTGTAAAACAGAGGTCCGAATCCCTCCTATGCCTTGAATCCAGGTAAGGACATCCTTCCCAGTGAGGATGCTGGGTATAGTGAATGTATAGTGAATGTAGACAGTACATTCACTAGAAAAGGTGTATGCTGTTCACTGTGTTAGAATCAGAAATGTGACTCTTTTTATTTACAGAAAGCATATTTAATTTGGTTAGTATTTCAATTTGTGGACATACTAGCTTGCCTTGTTTCTTTTCAGAAAGGAGAAATTAGATGATGCTTCTTTTTTTCTTTTTTTAACTGGCTATCTTATCATAGCTAAAAGAACATTGGTCTTCAGCGAATCTTTCTCACTGACTGCAAGTCTGAAGTCTTCAGAAGCATAGATAATTAATGTCTAACCATGATTTCTTCCAAATCCATCTTTCTTCCCAGGGACTTTGGTATGCATGTCAATTACTTGTTGCTTTAAGTTTCTGTTTCCAGGTGTTCTTACCAGTGTCAGCCAGTTCTCACACTTACTGCGGGTATCACTCCTTGCCTGCTTTGGCAGTTACATTCAGAAATCATACCCATCTGTGGAGTGATGCTTAAGTATTCCTGTATGTGTTTTGTATACCTTACTATTCTGTTGCTTGTGCACCTCTGTGAATGAGAACAGAAATAAGAGGAGGGTGTAAACTGTGTTTAAGCAACTGCTTCCCGGTGAAAAATCACAGGAAGTTGACACTACTCTTCTGGCCCAGCCTAACTATGACTTTTCATAGACCACTTAGCCTTCTCCCCAAGCTTATGGCTTGGTAAAACTAGTCTGCCTTTGCAGCTGCTGGCCCTCTTCATTAAGAGCTGCCCCTGAGAAACAGTCGTGAACAGGTTGAGAGCTTGTCGATTAAAATTAGGGACCAGACCAATAAAGGGCATCTGGTGGTTGGGGTCTACTACAAGCCAAATGATCAAGGGGAGCCTGTTGACAAGGCCTTCTTAATTCAGCTGCAAGAGGTGTCACATTTGCAGGCTCTCATCCTGATGAGGGATTTCAACCAGCCAGATATCTGCTGGGGAAGACAGTGCGATGACCTGCAATTAGTCCAAGAGTCTCCTGTTGTCCGCTGATGACAACTTTCTGGTTCAGATATTGGATGGACCTACCAGACATGAAGCGTTGCTGGACCTGGTCCTCACCATCGCAGAAGAGATTGTTTAAGGGGTTAAGATTGGAAGCAGCCTGGGCTGCGGTGACTATGCCCTGGTTGAGTTCATGATCTCGAGGAACATGGGTCTGGCAAAGAGTGGAGTCAGGACCGTGAACTTCAGACTGTTTAAGGAATTAGATGAGATCCCCTGGGAAACTGTCTATAGGGACAGAGAAACAGAAAAGATCTGACAGCACTTTTAAGGATGCCCTTCTGAGAGAGAGCACAAGAGCTCTCCATCCCCTGGAATAAGTAATCAGGCAGAAATTGGGCTTATGCAGCTTGGAGAAGAAAAGGGTCTCAGGAGATCTCATTGTGGCTTTCCATTACATGAAGGGAGCTTATGAACAGGAGGGGGACGGTCTTTATACGTGGTCTGATAGTGATGAGACATGAAGAAATGGCTTTATACTGGAAGAGAGTAGATTTTGGTTAGGTGTTAGGAAGAAATTTTTTACCCAGAGGGTGCTGAGGTGCTTGAACGGGTTACCAGAAAGCTTGTGGATGCCCTGACCCCGGAGATGCTCAAGGCCAGGTTGGATAGGATCCTGGGCAGCCTGATCAAGTGGTTGGCAGCTCTCCTCATGGCACAGGGGGTTGGAATCGGGTGGTCTTTAAGTTTCCTTCCAGCGGAAGCCATTCTATGATTCTCTCCAGTCTTCTCCTCCCTAGTAATCATGAGTTAGCCTCAAAAGGAGTTGCTTATTTCCCATGATCTAATGACAAGAGCTTTTTTTTTTCTTTTTCCCCCCCTTACCTTGACTTCTTTGGATGAGAGTAGTTTTTTCAGTTGAGCGTTAATACGGATGCAAGTTGTGACTCTTCTTTGCTTTCAGTAGTTCTAGTAAGTAAGTTTACCTGATTTTTTTCAGACAACTTCTTTAACTTTAAGAAAGAACAGACTAGATCTATTTTCTAAACGTCTTCAGTAGTAGTGTACTAATAAGAAGTGTCTGATAATGTCCCTGTTCATCCTTCAACGTACACAGTTTAAAATAACTTCCTTTAAATTTGTTTCTGTTGATCTTTCATTTGACAGAATTGTTTTTCTTAATATGCCTTGGATGCCTTCTCACTTTTTAACAAGTGTAATATTATGCTCGGTGATGTTTTTTTATAGGCGCTTTTTTAGAAGAAAGCAAAATGGAATTAAAGTGTTAAGTATTCTATTTGCTAGTGAGAGAGTATAGCAAATTGTGTTTATACCAGTCCACTTAGAACCAGTGTAAATGGAAATAGTTGGTAGGTGCATCTTCTTCTCTTGTTCAGTGTTCAACCTTAGCTTTAACAAAGCAGGCAGAATAAGTATTTCAGATGACTAATTTCTCATTAGAACTGTTGTCTTTTTAGGTATTTTGCTGCAACTTCTGGGGAAAATACCCCTTGGTAATTCATTTTTACTCCCTCCCCCCGAATTTTACCCCTTTAAATTACATTTTCTCTTAGATTTCCATAGGTATGTGAGAATCAGCTTTTTTTTTTTTTTTTTGGAAAATAACCAGCACTTATTTAATTTTATTTTAATTTTTGTTAAGTACTTCATGACCTTACCAAACTTTTTGCTAAGCTGTGCTTTCTAGTTTCACTTGCAAGTCTTGGTGATCCTGATGTATTCAATGATGATATGATTTGTTCGCTACAGAACTTCTGAATCTTGGCAGAAAAATCTCCCACATTAGCTGTGTTCTTCCTTGTTAATTGGTTGAATCTAGTGAAATAGTCCAAATGCTCTGTACCTTCTAATGCAAAGTTTATCAATTGTGACCATCTTGTTCTGCTAAATCCTTCTCGAGTCTTTCATTTGTCTATTAAATTTGAAAAGTACTGAAAAGTTCTAACAGGTACTGTAAATCCGTCTGTCTCCTTTGGAATTGAGTAAAGACTGGATTAAATCAAATTCCTTGAATTTGGACTCCCTGGAGAATCCAGTGCTCTAATGTGCTTTGGGAGTGTGAATGAAGATAGAGTTGGTCTTTATCTCTTTGAGCAAAATTGAAGTCTTGCACTGAGGTTAAGTTGTAGCCTTGGCTATTACTTAGTTTCATTGAAATTCTGTTTCTAGCAGTCACTCTTCATACAGGTAACTTAGTTTTTGTCTTCACAGATTAACTTGAAGTTAATCATAGCGGCAAATAATCCCTGCTTTACAGAGGGATGTGGCATGGCTTTGCCACATTTCTGCTTTACAAATTACTTTTATGCGTCAGTCAAGGGAATCCCAAATAGTGTGTCTTGGGAACCTTGCTCTCAAGTTGGTCTCTGGCAGAAGCGTCACAGATAACTGGAATGTGGTAGCTGTGTAAGCTGTCACAACCATTGGCTGGCTGGTTCAGCCTTGTAAGGGCAAGATATGCTGCTCACTGTATAAAGGAACTGCAAAGATGTCTCAGGCTGTTTCTTTTCAGACACAAGTAGAATTCTTAAGAATCAGCTCCATTTTATAGATGTGTTAATAATGAGAGATGCATTTTAATGTTTTACATATTTCTTACTGAAAGTTTTAAGACAGCTTTAAAAAAAAACAACACGCTGAAGGCTGACTGCCCTTCCAGCCGTCTTTTGCTCGTCCCTTAAATAAGAGATTAAAAAAAATTCGACATTCTCAGGGACTTTATGGAAACTCCGAAAAATACCAGGGATGGTCTGGAATAGGATGGCTGGTAGACAAAGTCTAAAAGATCACGGAGCAGAAATTGTTATGCAGAACTGGTAATACTCTCATTAATTGCCTTGAATGACCTGGGCTAAATAATTGCTTCTTTTAACTTAATAAGATTCACCAAACCTAAAAAGAGATAAGCATTCTTTTACTTGAGAAACAATTAGTTACGCTCCTGATTTGCTAACTTAAATATTCATATTAGTAGGAGTTGAGACTTGTCCAACTGTTCTTGCTGAGTCCTGATGAACTTCTAAAGAGGTGTTGTTTTTTTTTTCAGTTTGTTGTGCAAACTTATATAGGGAGGGGTGATTGTGAAAGAATTGTGTGTAATTATCTGTCCCTTGAAGCTGAAAATGGGTGTATGCTGTGTTGTCTTGGATATATTTGATTCTTTATAATTTAAATTTTTTTCCAGTGTACACGTCAGATCATCTCTGAAAAACTGGGTCGTGGCTCAAGAACAGTAGATCTGGAATTGGAAGCTCAAATAGATATATTGAGAGATAACAAAAAAAAATATGAAAATATCTTGAGACTGGCACAGACACTGTCTACACAGCTCTTCCAGATGGTGCATACCCAAAGGCAACTTGGAGATGCTTTTGCTGACCTGAGTTTGAAATCATTGGAACTTCATGTAAGACTTTTATAGTGTTAAAAAAAAAAATAATAATGAAAGGGCAGAGATGAAGATAAGCCTAATTGACTTGTGCAGGTAGTTAGCAGCCAGTCCTATAAACATTTGTTAACAACATTACCTATTCTTTTTGTTAAAAGCATCTGTAATTCATTTAAAACTGTAGGATGTTGTTGGAGTTATTGTAGTTCTTAAGTGTTTCTAAATGTTTGCCTTTAGCTGATGATTGGACTAGGCAACTGAGAACCTTGCTTTGTATAGAAAATGCATTTTACTATTCCTTTTTTCTTCTAATGAGATGTCAAAGTGTTCTGGAGCATTACTTCACATCAATTACAGGATATCTTTGGGGAAACATGCCTGGCAGTTGGTAGAGTAGGGCGCATTACTTCTGCATGTTTGATGTGAGTAAATGATTTTTCTGTAGTAGAGTCAGGCGCTGAGATTTCATCTTGTAATCTTTTTTTTTTTTAATCATAATAATGCTGCTAATAGGACTAATTTTTCTTCTTATGCTTGGAGTTTCTGAGCGAGGGAGGCAATCTTCTGATATCTGCATTTGGGTTGTTCTTAAAAGTTTACAAATGTATGTAGCACTGGCGCTTTATTATTGATCACGAAACTTACAAAGAAAGAGAAGGTAGATGTTGTGTACCACAAAAAAGTTGGTTTGCTTCTATATAAATCATTCTGTACTTGCGGTGTTGAATCGATTTGATACTGCTCCTGATCTCTTGGGAAACCAGTGTTAAGGGGCTTAATGATTCCCTAGAACGTGACTGATGAAAAAGCCCAAATGTAGTTTGTTGTTATCAAATGTAAAACTGATGTTTATTTTTCCCTTTTTGTGATTGCCTATTCTCACTGAGTTTTAGGGAAAAAGATGGAGCTAATGTTTGTATAGAAGAACTTTAACCAATAGCTAGTTTAAAAAAAATAATAATCAGACTTGCACTGGAGTACAGAAATGTTTGATATTATAGCCTAACAGATGAAAATCTCAAAATATGCCACTTCTAGCAGGTAAGAAATGAAATCTCCTAAGAGGAGTAGTTCTGAGTTATCAGTGGACTCTTGACTCAAGTATGGATATGTGGTCTGTGGCAGAAGTTAATGATCGTTATGAAGCGCGTGCTGAAGCTGGATGTTACTTCCGAAACCTGGATTAAATCTGGAATCGTACTCTTGTTTAACAAATGCTTTTTCCATGAATAGCTTGTATTTCTAGTGGGAATACAGTTCCTCCAGGTTCTTTCAGCATCTTTTACTGGTCTCGGAGTTTGTTTCAGTCATTCATCTCTTATGTAGATTATTGAATGGAGCTGTTCATGAAAATCAAATAAAGGTTTCTGCTGCTGTAATAAAAGTTATCTAACCTTTGCCTCTTGGAGACTTGCCTGATGTTTGTCTGTTTCCTCTTTGTGTTTTCCCTTTGTTTCATCTGTACTGTATTGCCATCTGTTTGGATAGCATTATTGCCTCTGAAACTTGTGCAGGACTAAAAGTAGAATTTCTGAACAGTTCTGTGTTTAATTTGATAAGTAAAAAGACAAAAAAAAACAACCAAAATACATAACTTCTTAAAGATAATATTTTTTATACGTGTTAACAAAATGAGATCTTAATATGGTATCTACAGAGGCATTACTTAAAGTGAATGTTTTGCTGTTTCTTTTGGATACAAAGATAACTCCTGGTTCCAGGCTCATATGCCTCTAGTTATATAGAGTGGTGAATTCCAATTGTAATTGACCTGTGCATAGAGCATGAACTGAGTATAAACTCCCGATACAGAAAGGATTTCCTGTCTTTCATAAGAGGTATCTGCAGAGGTCATGGACAAAACTCAAGTTTTTATATGAAACTATGAACTAGTAGAAAGACAGTTTTGGTGACTAGCACGTATGTGTTTTAATGCTGCAGACCGCTGCAGTCCAATCCTTCTTACCCTCCTGCTTTGAATTGGTAGTTTTGCTCGTTTGTGTCTGCGGTGATCTGGGTCAGAGGACCAGCTGGAAGACTGATTCTGGTCTTGCCTGTAGGAGGGAAAGATAGCACTAAATAACTGCCAGAGGGGCAGTCCTACTTCTGCTGTTGTCTTTGCCTATATGCTCCTTTTCTCTGTGCTAGTGCTTGTACTGCTGTCTAGTTAGCAATGTCAGAGCAAAACCAGCTGAAAAATATTCTTGATTTCAACAAGCTCTGAGGTGATCTGGCTGCCTATACACAGGCAGTGTGCAAAAGAAAGGAGATTTAGATATTCTAGCAGCATTTTTAGGCCTTAGCTCATGAAAACTTGCTTTAAGTTCTTTGTGTTTTCTCCCTTAAATTGCTTGTTTCCACTACATCTCATTTTCTACTTTTTCTAGAGACTTCTTCCCATACCGTTGTCCATTAGCCTTTCTGTCATGAAGTCATTCATGTTTACATGAAATATCATCTGGCTTCGGCGTTTCATCTAGACAGATGAAAAGAAACTGGGAGAGTACAGCACTTCTGACTCAGCTGTTGGCAGGGTGCAAGCCTAAAAAGACCGATTTCCAAATATGTTCCTAGTGTTTTATAGTCCTTACAACCAGAAATTGTGCTATTTTATGAGAACTCCCATCTGCAGAATATGAAGATGCCATATGGATGACATAAATAATTGGACTTCTTTGGCATCCATGCATTAGGAAAATTGTTGCAGCCTTGGTCAGTGCTTATGCTGCTGTCAAAAAGAGGAAAAAAAAAAGGCAGTAACAATCATATATCCAAATGTGACCAAAATGCCTTGGAAATAATTTCTCCCTGATCACTTTAAAGTTTATAGCTGATGTACATTTGTATTTGCTAACTGTTATAAACGCTCTGCTTTTTTGGTTATTTACAGCCTATTAAAATGTGGTAAGACTTCTTAAGTTCAGTGCTCTTTTCCAGAATGTGTAAAGAGTAAAAATTAATTGCTCATTAACACTGTGTGCCCTTGTGAGTTGAGTTATATTACTGTATTTAATGTAGTGGTATTCCTGTTGGTGTTAAAGAATTACCGAGGTAATCACATGAGAGATGCTGCATTAAAACGGTGCTGAATGACAATGTAAAAATTATGTTAGCGCATTTAAGTAGCGTTTAAGATTTCAAAGTTGAAGGGAAAAATCATTCTAAAATAGCATTTAACATCATACGGTATCAAAATTGTAAACAGTATTTTACAGATATTGAGGGATTTCATAAAAACTGTAAACTGAATATTGTGTTGAAATCTTGCTCGTTTAATCGTAACTGTATCCAAACAGAAGTGGCAGAACTTGTATGTCTGTGTTTTTGTCTTTTGTATAGTTGCTGATGAATGTTATGATTTCAAATGATGTGCAGTTTTGTTTTCTCTGCTCTCTGTTCATAGGAGGAGTTTGGCTACAATGCAGATACGCAGAAACTTCTAGCTAAAAATGGAGAGACTCTTCTCGGGGCTATTAACTTTTTTATTGCCAGTGTGAATACGTTGGTGAATAAAACAATTGAGGATACATTATTGACTGTGAAACAATATGAAAGTGCCAGGTAGCTATTCTTTGTCTAGCTATTTTCATTACAAATTAATATTCAGGGGAAAAAAAACTTTCTGTCAGTTTAGTTCTTGTATTTGAGCGACTAACCTGCTAGCTATAAACCTTGTCAGAGTAATACAATTCTTGTATAATTGGGTTTTGAAGTTAGCCACCTTATTACACATATCTTCAAATGTTTTGTAAATGTTCTGTTGTAGGTGTAATTTTCTTTCGTGTCTTTATTTCTCTGATAAATAGTAGCTATTTTTTCCCTGTCTGCTAGCTTAAGGTGGTTTTCTTTGCCAAGGAGCAGTTCAAGATTAACCCTTGTATCTTGCTCTATTGTAATTAGTGAAATCATCTTTGAATGAAAGACAGTTTATACTGAGCTTCTTCTGATGCCCAGTGCATGTAATTCACACTTCAGTTTTCATGTAGAAGTTGCAAGTCACGTCTAGAAAGGGGAAAACAGAGAGGCATTTCTTAATGTGCAAATAACATGTAGCAGTAGATAGCGGGTTTCCTGTACTGGAGGTTACTTTACTCTGGTGGCAGTACGGAACTAAGCCAGGCTTCCTTCTGTGTGGTTGGAGTTGTGATCTTTATTGATGCTCTGTTCTTTTCTGACTTTCAGATTCATTAATGAGAACAGTGTCTTTCTTCTCATTTGCTGAAAGATGTAATTAATGCATATTTATTTTTGTTGTTCTTAAATCAAAAATTGCTGATTTCTTGAGTTCTGAAGGCTTTTTCCTGCTTCTTTTCCCTGCTGTTCTAATGCTTAAGTGTTTTTATAAGCAAAGTAGCAAGTTATTGCATTGACATTTAGTTTAACTTTCAAAAGGCCTGAAAAGTATAATTATCCTCAATGTAAAGTACTAAAATAAATAAAAATCAGTCCATACATTTTTGAGACTTCCTCTTGAAATGTTATAGCAAACAACTCTATGATTGGTCTTGTCAGTTATTCTGAACATACGGTTCTTCCCTCCTGAAATACCTTCATGATTTTTTCTTTCATTAAAGAAAGTGTTCTGTTGCATTGATAAAGCAAATAGATAGACAGATAAAACTAGTCTTTGCAGTAGGAAAATAGGTCATTTATTTCTATGCTTTATCTTTCCTCTCTCCAGTTGCACTTCAGCATTCATCAGTTTCCCACTCTTCTGTCAGTGCTTTATTCATCTGTTTCCTTTTTGGGACTAAGTCATAAATTCTGTAAATAAAGCCTGAATCTCGGTGGCAGTGAAAATCAGGAAGAGCTCTGTGAATTCTGTGATTACTGTTATGGCAGAAAATATTATATTTCCTTTTGGAGTGCTTGTGCCACCAGCCCAGGCGTTGTTTGTATTAACAGTTTTTTAGTTCTGTTACTTGCAGTTTCAGAAATATCTATGTGAGAGAGAGTACAAAGCCAGAAATAGGTTGGTTTGTTCCCTTGAAGTTGGCATCCATCACGTGTTGATATGCTACGTTCCATTATTTTAAAACTAAAAGAAAACTATGGAAGGAAGAGTGTCGCTTTGGGCAGGGCTGTCCATGACCCTGACTGATTTCTGGCTATTGTCAGTTTGCTGTACCTGGTCAAGTGCTACGAGGCACTGAACAAAGGAGCACGTACTGTATAGGAGAAGGGGGAAAAAAAGAGTAAGGTTGTTACTGTGTTTCTGTCTCATCTATCTTTACTAATGTTTTTAAGTAGAAAAATAGTTTATCTGGTAAGGATCCATTGTTCAGTAGGCTTTTATGTAACACTGGAAAGCAGAAGAGAAATTTAGTGATATCTTTACACTAATGATATTCCACAGGTGCTTTTCCCACCTAAAAAATGCTTCATACTGACGAATAGAAAACTTAATATTAAATTTTGTTAATGAAAATTTACTTGGTATTTCTAAAGACAGTGCTCAATAGAAAAATAAAACGTTTAAGTACTCTTAAGTTCAGGACTATCTGTGTATTTGTGTGATAATAGGTACCATTTAACATGTGTCAACATGGAAGGATATCAAGGAGGCTTAGCTTATTTTTTTTTAGGTAGTGAGATATGAAAACTAGATGGATCCAATAAAATGTTTTCAAGCAAGCACCTATGCCGTAACATGAGTTCCATTTTTACTAGCAGTGTCTAGGACAGAATTTTGTATTTTGTGCTTTTTGTTGTTGGCATGTGTTTACTTTTTAGTTACTGCTGACTTTGGTAGATAATAATAAATTTACAACATACTTTTTACCTAGTCTTATTTTCAAGTTGGTTATAAGCATTTATTGCAGTATTAACTCAAGTGTTAACTGGAGTAACTCAAGTGTTGGTTGTTAAGACTCAGCTCCCTCAGGGTCAGTGTTGGTTCAGAGTATCTGATTTCCCTATGTAAATTAGATTGGACCATCAAGAGGGTATAATAACATGTTTTCTTTCAGCCTCTATTCTCAGGGCAGGCAACTTCCACAAACGTTTCTGGGGCAGTGACTGTAATTGGAACATGTTTTAAAGTCTTTGGGACGCAATAAGTCAGCCACTGCTCACTTGAAGGAGATGTCCAGCTCTTAGTGCTTCTCTTGCTCTTGCTGCAGACTCTTACTGAGCTGACTTAGCAGCAGAAAAATGACAAAAGAAAGACTAGTTCTGACTAGATAACTGAGTTAATAAACAGAGATGTTCCAGGAAAGAACCTGACCGCTGAGGCTAGCACAAAACAGGAACAGGTTGCCCAAGGAGGTTGTGGCTGCCCTGTCCCAGGAGGTGTATAGGGCCAGGTTGTATGCAGCCCTGGACAACCTGATCTAGTACTTGATCTAGTGGCTGGCAACCCTTCCTGCAGCAGTGGAGTTGGAACTTGATGATCCTTGAGGTCTCAAGCCGTTATATTATTCTATGAAAACAGAAGGTTGGAAGCATGTGGCTGAGACAGGAATGGAAGGGCCAAGGGTATTTGTTGAGGCATTTCTATACGATGTACGTAAGGGTGTGTTTTTTTCTTCCTCCTGTTTATCAGGAAAATTGGCAAGTTTCATCACTTTGTTTTTCATACTTGACTGTTTTGTTAATTTGCTCTTGTAATTGGCCCTATACACGAAGTCTGTTTTGAGGCACTTTGCCTTTAGATTTTTTTCCTACCCCTCTTTCTTCTCAGGATTGAATATGATGCTTATCGAACAGACCTGGAAGAGCTGAATCTTGGCCCTCGTGATGCAAACACTCTACCAAAGATTGAGCAATCGCAACAGATGTTTCAAGTGCATAAAGAGAAATATGACAAAATGCGTAACGATGTATCTATCAAATTGAAATTTCTGGAAGAAAATAAGGTAAGCTACAGCTTCTCCTGGCCTTGTGCACACATCTTGTCCTGGAAGTCTCTGCTTTGCTAAAAATGCTTTTGCTATTTCATGCTATTAATATATCTTAATTTAGAAGTAGAGCAAGCAAAGAAAACACCCTACATTTTCAGAATTTGTGTATCACTGGAGAATATACTTCTAGAGGAGGCAGCTTTAAAAGGCCTTAATTAAGTTGCTGCAATTGCACACGACAAATCTTATGGCAGTAAGTTTCTTGTCGATACAGGAGGCTTAATGTGTATTGACATAGGAGGAAAAATGCAATATTTAATCGTTCTTAGAGGCATATAACCCCTGATTTAAGATCACAGTAATATTTACGTTTAACAGTGCTGTCGTGGGGGATATGCAGCAAGAAAGTAAAAAGAGCTGTGAAGGGGCTTCTTCAAAATGAAGCTTTCTTTAATAAAAGAACTTGAATTGAAAATTGCAGATTTCTACAGTTAATGCCCTTAATGTTCTTCTGTTGCCCAAAATGTATTCCTGGAGTTCAGTGGGAGGCAATGGTTACCTGAGTGATATATTTCTTCCCAATATGATGTCTTTATTCCTTTGTCCATTGTCAGCCATCTTTTGTCAATGTAGTGAAGCTCCTGTTAGACCTCATACTGGTCCTGCAACTGGTATTAGTAAATAGAAAAGCACAGCTGATTGATCGGATAACTATAATACCCGTTATAGACATTACTTCTAATTTTTAAGAGCAGTCACATATATTTAATATGCACCTAAGGTGATTACATTTTGTGTTGTAAGGATTATTAACTTGTATAATCAGTAAGTATTAAATCTAACAAAAATTAACATCTAATTCTTACAATCGGACATGTTCTACTTCTTCCAATGTTATGTGATGGCAATTGCTATGATGCTTCATAATTTAAACACCTGTAAATACAGCATGTGCTTGACTGGAAGGAGGAGAAAGAAGAGCCTGATAAGTATAGCTGTATGTCTGTTTGTAATACAGCTGCTTCAGCTGGTGGTGTGGTGCAGTCATTTTTTAGGAGATGGCTTAAACTGAAGACCATATGGGATGTAGAACTCTGAAGGGGAAGAGCGATTTTAATATTGCTGAGCTCTTACAGTGGTCTCAGGGAGAGGATTAGTGGCTTTTCTGATACTGTATCCTTAGTAATATGCACTTCCTGATTTTTTTTTGTGTGTGTGACCATCCATGGGGCCATATTTCCTTAGTGCCCATGTAATAGAATGGGAGGTCGAAATAAAGGAAGATTTGATAGACAAAATACTGTTTTATTTGGGCTTTCACAAAAGGCTGCATTTATAGACTGTTCTGGAAAGCCCATCACGTTGCAGATTTATCGCACCAACAGTTATTTGAGTAGCTACATCAAACAAATCATGGCCTTACTGGACTTATGTTATAATATACTAGAACATGCAAATCTCTAGTTGTAATTATTAATACATATGGTCAAGGTTTTGAATCTAGAAGTAGGTTGATATTCGTTCAGTGTCTAATTAGGCAAGTTTTTTAGGTGAGAATGGTATGACAGCCATATAAGTTTTCTGTTGTTGTTTTTAAAGCCTTTGAGCTTGGAGTCTTCTATATACTGATACAGGACATAGGACAGTGTAATCTCAAGCTTAGTTGTTGTCCCTTCATTGAATACACAATTATGTAATGAAACCTTGCTATAGCAAAGAAAAAATGTGCTATTTATTTTTGGTCCATCAAAACAGAATCCTAGGTTTTCTTTTGTAAATGTGCCTCCACTGGATACACTCAGTTATATTCCTGCTCAAAAGTTTTGTCCCGTATTTGGTGAACCATGACAGATGAGGAGAGCAGGGAAGCAGGGAGGTGATTAGAGCTGTCACTGCAAAAGAACTCTGAAGTCATTTTCACAGGGTGGTGTGCTCCGATTGAAGCAACACAGACTAAATGTCACAAAACAGCCATAGTATGGCTGGCCCTAGATTTAGGGGGAAAAACAGGAGTTACATGCTTGCAGTTCCTTTGTGTCTGTACTCCTGGGTTCATATGTTAATATTTCATTGAGATTTCAGAAAATTCCAGTAAAGCTGGGATTGCAAAGTGTAAAACAAGGTTATGCAAAATGCCTGTTCATTTTCATTTAGCATTTGATCTGGAAGTTAACATTGATTTTTATTTTATTTTTTTAATGTTGCTGCAAGGATATCTTGGTGCTCTTCCCAGCTGGCAGGCTTTTGAAGATGTTTGTGCCACTAGGCAGAGTGTAAGAACGGCTGCAGTCAGGATCTCTATCTTGCAACTGATGCTTTTTCTAATTTGTAGGTAAAGATTGCCCTGTTAGCTTTAAGATTTGACAGTGAACGTTTTTGGAAAGGCATTTTCTTTTTGTCGTTCGTGTATGCACTTGAGAAATGGCAAATACCATTGTGTATTGTGCTTACTCAGCTTGCAATTAGGAATAAATATGCATATAGTTAATTAAGAAGGAATAATAACTTAGATGGAAAATCACAGATGGAAAATCTGTGATTTCAGATTTTGTTTCAGAGGGCCGCTTCATTGTAGCGCTTAGAGAAGGAGGGGAGTTGGGTATATACTTCTTAGTAGTGCGACAGGTTTTGTTTCTGTTTGGTTTCTCATCTAACAGTGTTTTACAACCAGGGTACCTTGAGTATTTTCTCAGAGTATTTTTTAATTTTACAAAAACAGACTATGCTGTTCTGTGCCATATTATTTCAAAAGCACACGTTGCATTTTCTACTTTGAGATTTTTCTTTAAATGAAGGCAATGAAGTACCTCTGTACTAAATCGCATGAATCTCAAAAGAGCATGTTAGTTGAATAACCTGTGAAAACAAGTATGGTCAACTGGTAGGCATAGACCAAACCAGGCCCAAGGACAGTTTTGCATCCCATCATGGTAGGAGTAGACTGTCCCTTCTGGACTGTGCCTACATCATCATCCCTTTGGGCTCAGTCAGCCACTCCATTTCTTTGTTCTCTTCCGTGTTGGTGAAACGGGCTCGAGGTCCTGTAGGCTGGAAATGGGTACAGGGCCACCAGCTTAAGCAGTGAGGCTCTTTGGTGCAAGAGTAGGACTGTGCTGGGCTGAGAATACATGGTAGGAAAAAAAGAACAAGTTTTGGCTATAGGGAAGAACTGGAAAGATGCCTTTTCATCATATTAGTCATCATTCATGACTTTGGATTTACTGCTGTGCTACAGTGGAAATGTTCACATTTCTTTGAGTTTTCTTAGACTTGATCAGCTAGCTTGACATCGTAGACTAGGTAAGAAGAGAAACAGTGATGCCCTCCAGCTGCTCTTGTGCTCTTCTGCCTGTACTGTGATTGCCGCGAGGAGCTTTGTGTTTCACAACTACTTTGTACGTGTTATAATCAAAATATTGACCAAGTGCTGTAAATAATCCTGCATTACAGGAGATGGGCAAGAAGAAATATTGTTGGGAAAGAGCATCAGTTTCTTCTGACTTAGGTACACAGGAGCTAGAAAATAGCACCTCTTTGCAGGAGGGGGCAAATAAACTAACTATATACTTAAATGCATTTGTCATGTGCTGTGTTTGGCTTGCAGGTAAGCATGTTGAGCAGAAGTGTGGCAACTAATTTCAAAGCAGCAAGTGTTTGTAATCGAGTATTTGATACTTGATAATATTATGCTGTTTAGTGAATTGCTTTTGATCCACGTGTGAGGGCTGCTCTGAAAGTAGTACCTCCTATTTTATTCTTTTGGCCCACGACATCAGAGGATGATGTCAGTGGTACGGCAGTTGAAGCTGAACCTTCCTGCCAGTATTTCATTACATGTTGTTGCTGTGAGACAGATGGCAGCAGAGGGGCAGTCTGACAAAATGGTGTCTGACATGGAAGTGCATATGGTGCAAAGATGTGGCATTGAATTCCTGCATGTGGAAAAAATGACACCCATTGACATTCGTTGACACTTGCTGAACGTTGATGGAAACCAGACAGTGGATGTGAGCACAGTGAGGTGGTGGGTGGTGTGTTTCAGCAGTGGCGACAGCAATGTGAAAGTCAATCCATGTTTCAGACAGCCTTGCAGATTTTTATGAGTGCAGCACGCAGGCTCTTGTTCATTGCTGTCGAGGATGCATAGCTAATGGTGGTGACCATGTTGAAAAAATGTTTTGTAGCTGAGAATTTGCTCTATCAAGCAGTGTTATTGTGCTCTTTGTATCTGTTGTAGTTTCCATGAAAATAAATAGGAAACATTACGCTCAGGGTGACCAATGTATGTTGAGTTGGTATTGACTGTTAAGTACGCTTTATGAAAACACTAGATCACTTGAACGTTACAGAATTTTGTATTTGCATTTTGTGTATGTATTTTTAAACTGGCATTAAATAACCTTGTATGAAGTCTGAGCATTTCAAATAAATACGCCTATTTTGTTGTAATGGACATATGATGTATGATGTGTGCATGTTCATCTTAACGAATCTCTACCCTTGCCTGCAGGTGAAGGTCTTGCACAATCAGCTTGTCCTGTTCCACAATGCTATTGCAGCGTACTTCGCTGGGAATCAAAAGCAGCTTGAACAGACACTTAAACAGTTTCACATCAAATTGAAAACTCCTGGGGCAGATGCTCCATCCTGGCTTGAGGAACAGTAATCAAAGAAGAGGATCCAATGTTAACCTAAAATCTATACATCTAATAAGAATTAAGGGTTGGGGTTGGAGGACTGTTATAGTGATTCTTGCACAGACAGCTTTAATTTTTTTCCCTTTTATGACACTGTAAAACTGAATTTGTTGGGAAAATGGGTAACTTTAAGGTAACTAAACATAATTTCTATCATTTCAAATATAGAGCGCTCCTTTTGTACGTGAAGGCTGGTGGCTATTTCTGTAGCTGGGATGGGGGGGAGTGGGAGGGAGGGAAAAAAAAAACTATATAGATTTGCACTGACAAATTATGTTTGTGATTTCTGGTCATTTTGGTGGCTAGTCAAAGTATTTCCAAATGGAGATTTACGTGATTTGTACCAACATGTGGTATTTTATAGACGAATATAGAAAACATCTTTAATAATTTTCATATGACTTTTAAAAAGGAGAGAGTTAAAAGAATATTTTGCAAATTAATAATATACGGCTTGTATGCAGTACATGCGTATGAGGCAGCAGTAGCGGTTGGCTCTGACTAGTGGAACTGCAGCAGATGCCTTTTTAAAAGATGTACCTTTCCATTGTAGGGTTAAAAAAAAACCAACAAAACACTAAAGCAAGAATCACTGTTGGTCTGAGGCTTCTAAGCACACATCTTTGCTTTGCACCAAGTGGTTTGCTGAGTGAGGCCAACCATACGATGTACTAATTTCATTTAAGATTTCACTTTATGGAAAAAGAAAAAACCAACCATACTAGCCTTAAATCACAGGTATGTGCCTTTTTATAAGATAATATTTTCAACCAGTGTACATAATCCAAGAACCCTTTCATGTAACGGTTTGTCAGTTCCCAGCGTGGGAAAGGAGACTGTATAAATGCTGTTTGTTCGTCCACTTAGAGCAAGTAAAAGCTTCAGTTAATCTTCATGGACAGATACAGTTTTGAATGAGGAAATTGGGCCAGTATGATTTTTCTGTTTAACTGAAAAGCATACTTCAGTAATAAGAGCAGTGTGGAGGATACTTCTTTTTAATTTCTCCGTCTGTAGTGTAGTCCTTCTTCAAATGTAAAATTCTGTCAGTTTTATCATATCCATTTTTAAATTCAGTTTATTGGAGTCTTTGTTTGCACATGTTACACTGCTTTGTGTTCTACGAAGTAAAACTGAAATACTTCAAGTATGTTATTTACAACTGTGTGGATTGTATGATTTATGTACTGTACGTTCAAATGCCTTTCAGCTGACATTCTTAAAAGTTTTCAGTGCTTAACAGAATTGTAATGTAACTGTAAATCAAACTTTTTAATCATTCCTCATTAAATTCTTGGCCTGACAGAGCCTTCTTTATGTTTTGATTCTGTCAGAATCTCTTGTAACTGTTAATTTACATTCCCCAGAATGTATATCCTATGTGAATTTTGTATTCATATTAAAGATGTTTGCAGCCAAACTTCTTTGATTTGTGATGGTTAAGAGCGCAACTCAGCTTCTGCGGCGAGAGCTCTGTGTTTGAGTTACCAGATATTGCTGGGTAGGGATGTAAGTCAGTAGTAGTTGGTAGTAGTCAGTCTTTATAACAGTGATGCTGTTCTTTTATTTCAGGATGGTTTAATAGCATGCAAGTTGAAGTTGAATGTAAGCTCTGGGAAACAAATCCTTCAGTATTCTTGATTTTAAACTTCTGGAGATAAGTTTGTTATATTTTAGAGCTTAAATGAAGCTGCTGGTTTCCAGTGTCTCTGAATACTGCCAGGTGTATGGTATGATGGTACAAGTAAGAAGTTAACTGCATGATTGTGCAGCTGAGATAGAAAGTGCAAATAGTAGCATTGTTGATGGGTAAAGAATGCAAACCTATTGATTAC
Organism: Aquila spilogaster; assembly: GCA_024606505.1. Taxonomy (NCBI): domain Eukaryota; kingdom Metazoa; phylum Chordata; class Aves; order Accipitriformes; family Accipitridae; genus Aquila; species Aquila spilogaster. Next base: position 38,727 of record JANHGO010000378.1, read on the forward strand.
AACTGAAATATCAGCCCTCAGAACACTGTGGGAAAGAGATATATAGGGAATATGCGCTTTTGGTTTCTTTGAAAGATTCACACTCCTCTGACTGATTGTTTTGCCTGTGCAGAAGGAACCGATCTGTTGGAAATGGTCAGAGTGAGTATGAATCTGGAATTCCCTTATGCAGGAAGGACCCTTGTGACATTGTGCAACTCTCAAACTTTTACAGTGGCTTAAAACTGCTGGAGTCTCTTCACCCGGAAGAAAAGGTTGGAAAGCAGAGATTACTCACTAAAATCAGTGTAGCGTTTAATACCAGAGATAAGGAAGAACGATTTCCATTTTGCTCACTAAAGCGATTTTTAATTGATAGCCTCAGAGAGAAGAATCTTGTGTTCAGCTGGTGGATAAGATACTAGCAACTTCCTTTTGCAATATGTGAATGGAGGCAGAGAAAGTTCAAATATACTATTTTGTATGAATTCTACAAACTGCTTCTCTACTCTAATGTGCAAATAAAATGCTCTTTAGCATACTTCATGCTTTGTCAAGCCCTTACAAAGACCTCTGATTGCAAAGTGCATCTCTGGTTATGTTTAAAGAGAAGTCTATGCAGGTAGAGCACAGTAACGCTACTATCATTAAAGTAACAGCTTGATCCCAATCTTTGTAACAGATTCTCCCAACAACCTTATCTCTGTTCTGTCTCCGCTTCAAAAAATGATCAAAGTAATACAAAAGCAAGGCTAAACATTCCCCTCGCCTTTTCTGTTTTGAACTGAACTGGAGGCATGTTCAGTATGTCTTCTCTGCTTATCTGCCCTAGTTCCTTCTTGTGGTGTTAGAACAAGGATAAAGTATCATTATTCAGCATTCCATATCTGCAATTACCTTTGGATTTTTGTCTGGTTATCTTTTTCATGCTGCGTACTTGCTGAGGAGGTTGTACGAGTTACTGTTTTTTTCACTAGTTGCTAATCTTTTCATGTTTTGTGCTCACCCCTACCCTAAATGTATCCTGCTACTGTGAGGAAAGTTTTGTGAAGTTGTTTTTTCCCATGAGATGCACAGAGGTGACTTGCCTGTTTTAATTTTCTCTGTCCATCTCGTTACTTGTCTTTGTAGGTGTCGATCACAGCCGCCACTGTGGCTGCGATAAGATTTCTTAAGTGCAGAGATCTGACAGAGAACAGAATAAACCTGGAACGAACGTTTTGTTGGGGTTTGCCCTGTTCTTGCTATTCATGGCAGTGTAAATGCATCGACTCAGTCAGGAACAGTTCTGCTGTCAGCAGTGTGCTCCTAGTTAATGGTACTCGACAAATGGTATGTCCTACTGTGCTAATTAAAATAATAATTACACACCTTACTGCCTCTTAAAGAATATCGAAGGCTGTAAATTCAAGTACTTAGGAATTAAATAGGACTTAAAACAAGCGTTGCCTGTTCGGTCTTGATTTGCCTTTCTTACCTATATGTATGCATCATGCTGGTTTTATGTGATAGTGGTAATTAATTGCGGGGCTTTGTTTCAAGAGGTTAACTTATCATGGTCATTAATTTTGAAACCAAACAGAATATGGTTTCAGTGCATCTGAAGTGTGGCAATTAGCTCTCTCTCCTGCTTTTGTCCTGGCACAGCAGAACTGAGGGCTTGCAGTGAAGACGACTACCTCACTTGTTCAGTGGTATGAATTCTGTTCTCACAGCTTAGATCAGTTTGATCTCAGAATTCGTCTTCAGCCTACAGCATTAGAAGCTCTTTACGCTCTAAAGAAGCACAGAGCTTACACGAGACTTTCTCTCCTCTAATAAATAAGTGATGCACTCAAGTACGCAGTCATCGTGAGAACTGTCCCGAGTGTTCTATTTAACAGGAAATTCTGAAGTTCTGACACTGGGACTTGTGTTTGGAGCGTGCCAGCCCATCTCAACGCTATCTGTTCCAGGGAGGTGCGTTTGGTGCTTATTATAGGTGGGGCTCTTTGGTCTACCTGTTATTAAAGTTGCCCAACGCTCCCTACTGTGAAGACCTGTTCTCGGCTGCTTGCCACTCCGAATTTTAGCTATGTGGGCAAAACTTCTGCAGGCTGTGTGTTTACGTTTGTCTTGGGGGGGGGGGGGGCTTTAAACTTAATTTGCTAACGTTGTGTTTTAGAAAAGCTGTGGAAAAATATCCCACAGGAGGAAGGAAAGTTAAGGATTTAATTGCATATCTGGCTAAGCTGCCGTGCCCTGCTGGCGAGGCCTTGGGCTCTCGAGGAAGGTCAGCGCTGGCTTTGAGCGGGGCAGCAGCTCACCCTGCCAAGCGCGGCTGGGCTTCTTGTCTGGAAGCCGCGAGGAGCCTGCAGGGGTGAAGGCAGCTCTCACGTGCCTCCTCCTGCCGCCATCGGCGGCACCAGCGTTCAAGAAGGACGGTACAGCTGCACTGTATGTGCTTTTGTCCTCTCGCCGCTCCCGGCTCCGCTGCTCGGCCCTGCCGCGGAAGGCATGCCGGCGTGGAAGCTGCGCGTCGACCTCGGGCCGGAGATCGGCGAGAAGCGGTCGAGCGCGCAGATCACCGAGCGCTCCCGGCTCGACGAGCTGAGCGCGATCAGCCTGGTCTGCGGTTCGACCATCACCGGATGGTCGAACGTGCTCACGCCCAGCGTGGCGTATCGGTTCAATCGGTTTCTGAGTTTCGATGTCGCTACTCCGATCCTGCTTTACCTGCGCACAGAACAGGTGCAGACAGCGAGGCCTTCCGGCGGTCCGCCTCCCCCGCAGGAGATAAGCAGCACTGTCGTTGCGATCCAACACGGCATCGTTGCCGACACGTTCATGGCCGCGCACGTTTCGCTTCGGAGCTTTACC
>JANHGO010000379.1:0-41553 GCA_024606505.1 Aquila spilogaster
TACTTAATTCTAAGAATCACAATTTTTATATTCAGTTCCATGAATTATATCTAAAACATGCCATGTTTTTAATGTTAGAACTGTAATCTCAATTGGACTTATTTCATTGCACATTTCGGTAAGATTATTTTGAAACTGGTATGCAGGAGAACAAAATTACAACATTATTTCCTCCAGCCATCATCCAAATCAAGACATTTGAAAGAACACTGCATGTTTCTTGACTTCAAGATTCAAATATGCATCACAGGGAGATCCAAATTCTTTGATTTTATGTTTTAGCCTGGGGTATTTTGGGTAATGATTTATATCTTGCTATCCATGTTTTTTACTAACACAAGGGAGCCAGTATGCTAGTCTTTGCTGACAGTGGTGAAGTATAGCAGTGAACCAAAATGATGCTGCTACTGAGAATGGAAAGTGCATTTTAGGTAGTTATTGAATATTCTGGTACTCTCCTCAGAAGTAGATTGCAATCAGAATAAACCATCTGCACTTTTCCTGCAGTGTAGTAACAGCAACCTGTTAAAATACTTTAAGTCCAGCCTCATTTCAAATAACTTTTAAGTATCTAAACAAAACTTGGAGATGAGCAGAAATAAAGACTGCATGACATTAATGCACAGCTCCACACCACCAACTCTGAAGAAACAGATTTGTGAAAAAGTTAAATGTGTCAGCTGTAAACAGACACCCTTCAGTTTAATGGCCCTACAGGAAATATTATGCTCAGCTCATTTAGCACCACATGAGAATGCAATTCACTTCCATTCCTTGTAAGTCTAAAAACTTACTTCCAATAATTTCTTTTTCACAAAACTGAAATTAGTTGATATTGTCCCTCTTTCTGTCACTTGACAAGAAAACAAAGAACAGAAAACTTCATTTGCCATTCACTTCATGTAAACACTCAGAAGCAGCTCATTCTTGTTTTAAAGGAAACATCTGCCATGCAGTGTTCTTGTCTTTTCCGAACGCCATTTCCTTATGCAAGCTGGATGTAAATAATTTTTTTCTGCAGACACGATGATGCAGGATCATGACAGTTTAACATACTAAAGACATCATGCTAACAATGCAGTTTATGTCACTCATACCAATAAAATATCTGATCCTAAAAGCTTACACAGCTGTTAAGTATTTCCATGTTCTGGTTTGTAGTTCTGTGGGCAACTTCCACAGATACTTAAAGCAACTAAGGAAGCGGACAACCTCACAAAGCGAGATCAAAGTCCAGTTGTTCTGCTTACCTTATATTGTCCAAATCCTTACTTTGGGAAGCATGATCAGAAATAAAGTCATACTCAATTCAAATGCAATTCTTTCTAAATTAATAATGCTGTACAAAATCATATTACTGTGAATTTTACTTTTCATTGTGCATTATAAAACAAGGAATTTATTCTCAAAGGATCCTAAATACTTAAAGATATAATGAGCCAAAAAGCCAGGAGCACTCCTTTTTGATATAATTATTCTACTCTTCATGCATGGATGTACACGTACTTATGCTTTAGGTAGTTAAATTTAGTATTCTTATTTTGCAGAAATGTAAAAAAAAGAATTACGCATTGAAATAGATAGTTCTGACTAGTAACATTCTTGATAGCCTAACAGATGCCAAAATGAGGAAAGATTTACACCAGAGATTATGAAAATGCAGGATCATTCGAGAATAATAAAAGTAATTGGTGGGGAATGTTAACAGTAACAGCTGCAAAAAGAAATTATAGAAGATTAAAAGGATAGAAGAGAGCAACAATAGTAAAAACAGAGTTTTAAATTTAATTGCTCCACAAGAGGCATACTTTAATTATGCTTTCTTGAGATGTTTGAGTAATAATTGCAAAAACAGTGAAGTATAGATATTCATAATTATTTCAGTGTCCTAAGGACCTACTAATACCATAAAACCACAGCCAGGAAAGTTATAGCAGGTCACGCAACTGGATGAGTGAAGCTAAATTTAAGGTCTATAATGACTGTTTTAGTATAAACCCCAACACAGCAATCTCAGGCATGCTAAGTGGTGAAGTCAGGTGCAGCAGATGTATAGGGAAGCCTCCCACTGCACAATTGATTTACAGCAAAAGAAGATCGGTCACAGATGTGCATATATCAATTTTACAATTTCTTTCATTTCTACAGGATGATATTTATGCTATTCCCATTGACACTGATTCCTAGAGCTGGATAGAGCTGAAATGTTGGCTGATGGAAGGACAGGTTGGATGTCTGAAGAACATAAGTGCCATGGAATACAGATTTCCTTTCAACTACTCAGAGTAAATTCTGGAAGCAATAAAGTGAACAGGTAACAGTTGCAACACAGCAGAAGGGTGATCACAACACCAAACTGCAAAGGCACATTGAAGGCAGCACAATACTAGCACAGTGCTTACATACATGACATTACACAAAAGCAACAGGACAGGAAGGTAATACATAAAGTATGCTTGTGCACTGAACAGTCCCCCAAAGAGTGAAGTTCCAAAACACCACCAGCAATTCCACTGCACTGTCAGAATTTTCCAGTACAAGACTGGGCATCATATCCTATTAGGATTTTAACTTAGTTCATGGTCTCTCTTGGCCTCTTCTGATACTACCATGAAACAGTGCTCCCAGTTCAATACCTTGAAGATTTTTTTCCAAAAGTACAATATTTCATCTCAAGGTTCAACTATTCTGACAAACACCAGAAGAAGACTTACAGTCATTCATGCAGGAAGTTAGTTAGTAAACTACAGGCAAAGTCTGGAATTATTTTATTATAATTATAATTAATAATGTATTACGATGATTATGGTTTGGCTGAGAACATACAGACCAGCCTGAATGAATCTGAGCTAACTGCCAAATCTTCTGCACATGTGACAGATGGTGGAAGCATTTTAACGACTCCCTGTGCACAAGAACTTTGAAACCATGCAGAAGAGGCCTCAGATTCAATGGAACAGCAAAGTCACAAAGTGGGTCATGATAAACGCACACTAAGCAGCGCTAGCTACCTTTACAGATTTGTTTTTTTCCAAGGAAAAGGTGAAAAAAGTGCAGTCAAGGGATGTCAAGAGAAAATAGCGGCACAACTTACACTTAATGTTGTGAAAGCGAGGAAAACTGTGACTTTTGATAGCGTGCTAAATTCAGCAGGTGTAGAGTGTGGAAGGACAATGTGACTGAACTCAGTAGAGCTATATACCCTCCTCAGAAGGGCTCCATTAGACCTCCTTAACAGTTCTTACAGACAATACAGGGTGGCTTGGAACTACTGCTATTTACTTTTCAATGAACCTTATTCTTTCCAAGAATATAATTCATTGCGTGTGGTTATGTTTAATCTCTTTTGGCTCATCGTACTTTGAAAAAGGTTTTGAACTCCAAGAATGTTCCTTAAATACTCCCTCTAAGAGTCCCGGAGGGCAAATGCTGGAGAGTAGAGCAGGAAGAAAACAATAAATGAAAAGTAATATCATACCACTGAGAACTCTCCCAACCACATCCCAAGTTACGCTTACTGCAAACAATCTATCTTGCTCTCTAACTAATTTTTTATGTTATCTGAAGGAAGGTAACTCACAAGGAAGAGCCACCTACAGACAAAAAATGTCAATTAAAAAAAATAATCAAAAGAAGAATGATACAACCACTGACATCTGCCAGTTCCCTTCATTCTTTTACTGAACCATTTCAATTCTTCCCCCAGAACAACTACTCTGCATTCCTTTCTACAGCAATATGCTTTCCAGAGCAGCATGCAAGCAACACTTGAGCCTTAGCTTATGTTGCATTCATGTATTTAACTTTTTATGAAGTTTTTCAAAGAGCAATTTAATATTATTATTTGGATGAATTCACTCATGTTATGTTTCCAAAAGGAGATCCTTGAACACTTTGCTTTTTGGCACTCACCAAATAAGCAGAAATGCAGGTGCCGTCAGAAACCAACTTAAGAGTACAATCAAGTTGGAGACCTGATTGTTTTTTGTTTTTTGTTTTTTTTTTTTTACACAAGTTTATGCCCTTAATTTTAATGAATTATTCCTGATTGGGTCATGAGATGAGAATCAGACTGAAAGTATACATTGTCCAGAAATGGCATTACTTAGGCATTAGGGATTTTATCAGCCCACCTATCTGAAGAATTCTGCACTGCCAGCTCACAAAAAGATGTAAAACGTAAGCAGGAGCTGTAGTTTAGGTCATCAGAGAAAATCTACGATTAATTTTCATGAAGAACATAGAGCTGCTGTCAGCAAAACTTGCTGGCTGTAGTGATGGACAGACAGTTTCTCTCCCCGGATGCCAGCTAATATAAATCAGATATTTGCAGCTTATCTTTTATTTTCTCCCCATACAGAGATGCCAGCAGAACCCTTTACAACAGAAAGGGCAGGGCAAATCCTGCCAACTATGAAAACTGCCTTTAATAATGATACTGTAGAGAAAATGGTAATGTTGTTCACATATCTACGTGGCTGATAGAAAATAGAATAACGCTCTTCCATGGAATTTCATCATACTAGTGGCAAAGAATACCTTGAAACCTCCTTTACTTTCCAGAATATAAAAATTATATGTAAAAAGCTACATGAGATGATAAAGAATCTCAGGTATCCACGCTGTTGTGAAGGTTCAAAACATCTCCTTTGAAACAAAGCAGGAGTCTCAGCAATTTCTATACTGCTTTTTCACCTGATTTCATATAAATGTGACATGCTTTGGTGAAGATCACAATAAACAGTTTTCTTAAGTGACCTAGAACAGTTTTTTTTTGTGATTCATTTTGGCAAGCATATGTTTTGCTGTCATCAGAACTCATAAAAATACTTGAGCTTTTCCCACTTCCTAAACACCTTCTTGCTGCTTCAGGAATAGCATACACTTAATATGCAAACAAAAAATAAGTGTCAAACATGAATAAAGTTCTAAAAATCAAGCACCGAAAGGTCAGAAAATGACAAAATAGTCTAATCTTTCATTTAAATTCCTCATGCCTGTGCATCACCATTAAGTTTTTAATTACGTGATAACAAATAGCATGTACTATGGTATCCCATTTAAAGGGTCCAGACAAGCACAAGCTTTCACTGTTTGGATAAGGGTAAACTGTCAGTACAAAGTAAATCCAACTTCACAACTATAGGCTTTAACCTCAAAAAAGTGACTCTGGGGATTGCTCACACAGTTTACTAATGTCAAGAACAGTCTGAGAATGTACAATGAAGACAGAATATATGTAAATTTTAGTTGTTGAGATCAAATAACTCTTTCATAAGTATGCATGAATTCCAATTTTTTAAAAGCCCTGCATCTTGCATAACACTGGTCAGCTTTTCACTCAAGACCCAGAACAATCTCCTGACAATTCTGAACTCTCTGCTTCAGAATCTAACATGCAAAAGACTCAGAGATGAAAGACTCAGAAACAACATAGCAGTTTTGGGCATGACATTTTTTAGTCACTCTGACAAGTCTGTATAAACAAACCAAAAGAGATTTATGTACCGGCAAATACTGGACATTAATTGAGAACTGATAGCCTCTCTGTATTTTCATGTCCAGAACATACGTAACTGCACACTATACAGAACGAATTAACACGTACGTTACTAAATAACACATCAAAGAAAAACAAACACAAAGGCTTTGAGTGGCACCTAGGGTTTGAAGGATGAGAAGAAAACTTTAAAATCCCTAAAATTGGACTTCCTTTTTCCAGGGAATATTTGTGGTTTGAAATCTGGTTGTTAATAATTCATGGTGGAAAGAACTCTAATAACTTCCCATCCCAGGTGAACTAGATATAGAAAAACATATAAATGTGGGCATTAGCAACGTTCTCTGTCTTTAATTATTGGATTCCTATCTCCCAAATTGTCCACCATCTCTCCCACTTTATGCTTGAGATTCTTGTTCTCACATACAGAGCTCCACAGAAGTCTTTCCTGCCCACATTTCATTTTCTCCTTCTGTTACTGTCTGAGTTCTATCCAACTTATTTTTCTTAAACGCCTACTACCACTTTTCTGGTCTCTGCATGTGTTCCAAATAACCAACACAAACCATCTAAAATTGACTTTTTCTGCAAGGTCAATAAATGTTAAATCAGCTAAAGCAATCCTTTATTTTAAGTAACTGGAATCTCTGAAAGAAAATTATGTTCTCTATCCTACTGCACTGCATGCATTGTTTAACTAATGCAGACTATTCCTGACTCATGTCATAGTGTATTTTCTCTGAAAAAACTGGGAGAAGTGAAAATAATATCATACCTTGGTTATTGTCCTGAAACTTCAACTAACTTGCTGGGTTTACAAAAGCAAAGCTGCTCCACAAACCTTTCAACCCTTCTTGATTAAACACATTGATTTTAAAAGGATGGGACTGAAATCAAACCCCTAAAACTGAACACTGCCAAATTTCACAGCTGCTCCTTATCTCTGTAATTGTCTGACCGAAACCTCAGAGCTGACAGCTCTGTGATGATAAAGTTCTGCAAAAGTTAGGTTATGGATCTCTATTTCCCAGAGATGGACACAGGCCACCAAATGTGAAAACACTTTAAGATCAAGGCAGAGAAACAGAAAACTCTTGCCTGATCTTCAGAAGTACTAGTGGGAGTACATTTTTATGCTCACACCTATATATACATGTATGAGGGTATGATAATGTTGTCTCTTTTCACGCTGCATAAACAGTGGCATATAACCCCACTTTATCACTTCCCACTGCTCGGGGGCAATATAGGGGAAGAAGAGCAGGGATCTGGTTCCAGCCAACTCCAAAAGTATGTTCTGCCCCACTTGTCAGGCACAAGCAAGCTCCCTGCTGCCTGGGGACTGTGTGTGTTCTCCCCATGCTCATCTACTGACAAGGCAACCTGTAAAAATCATGCCCTGTTTGAGAAATTCAAGTTTATGGGTCTGAGCTGCTCAATAGTTTCTCTCACATCTTCAACAATAAATTCTTCCTCTGATTCCCATTCCTTTGTGAGAAATTTGCTTTTTCCCTGTCCATTGCAGCTTTTGGCATATTCAGCGATCACAAATCTAGTCTTTGAAGCTTGCTTTCTCTTGCTATTCCTTATGAGCAGAATAGTGATATATATTAGCAGGTATGAAGGATGAAAAATATCTGCAAAGCTCAGATAGGTTTTTACTGTGCAAAGCACTGTTACCTGTCTGCATCCACGGTCACGTCATGAACCCCTCTCTGAATGACATCTCGAGAGGTAGCTAGGTCTGGTATTCGGTTCAGACTTCTCGTATATAGGTTGAGTCCTCCATCTGTCATGTACCTGAAAATAAATGTGTGGTCAATCAGTGGGAAATGCAGCCATCTGCCAACTATGTTTCACTTTAAAGTTAATGGACTGTGGAATTCAAATGCTTAAGGTAAAAACCGTGCTACTAGATGTAGACTTAGACTAAATATTCTCAGCTTATGGGCTCAGTGAAGGGAGATCAGCTGTGTGCTCATTTTCTAGTATCATTTGGTAAGAGTAACCTGTTTTGCCAAAGTATATTTAGACTGAAGCCCTCAAATGTCTTCATAAATTTGAAGTACATTTTAAATACTGCAGTCTTGTCAAAGAATAGCACTAGATGCAAGAGGCAGAAATCTAATTGAAAACAAACAAGCAAACAAAATCATTCATCTAAATTGGAAAAGAAATTAAGAACCTAAATCCACAGTTGCTGCTGGGATGCACACGCTCATATATGAAGAGATACCACTGAAGCCCTTATAGTGGTATTTAAACATCTGTTTCTGTGTTTCCTTTGCTTGATTTCTACCACTTCACATTATAGTGAATGACTAATGAATTGAACAGAGGGAACAGTGCTGCTTACTCACTAGAGAACAATTAAAGAATTTTGATTTTCAAGCGGCAGCAGTAATTTCTGGAATGCCTACCTACAGTTTAGTTATCTCCATGAGATGTTTAAAATGGTGCTTGTAACCGATCATTACCATGGACTTCCCTCAAGATCTCTCCATTATTTTCTTGAAGGATCTCACATTAAACTGTCTGTCCTCAAAGACTCTTGATTTTTACATCTCTCTCTTGTTTTCTGGTAACTGAAATATGTTAGCATATCCCAGTGAACCTACTCAAAGCAAATGTACAGCGTACTGAAATAAGAGTGATCCTCAATGCTGGGAGAATGTCTAAAATGATCTACAGAAGTTCACTCCCTACTCAAACAATCTTTAACAAAAGTATTCCTAGAGCCATGAAATGATGCCATTCAAATCCATCTTTCAGCCAAAGTGTGTGTCCAAGTACACAAACACTTCACTTTAATAACTCTACACAGACTCTGAAGCACAAGCCAAAGCTCACACACACCACTGGTGCTCCAGATGTAGTGTTGGCCCTCACCCCATGTTTCCTTCTGGAGCTGATTTAATATAAATCAACAGATCTCTCAATCCAGGAGACTGAGGGACTGACACAGCAGCCCAGGAACACACATCACCACCCCCATTATGTGAACTGGTCCATACTTAGAATTCAAAGCTACATTAGGGAAGCCCTGTGAGACACCAACAGCTTGGGACAGCATCATGTCCTGGGTGGCAATATGGATGACGGCAACCTCATGTACACTAAAACACAATGGATTAGTTTGTTTATTTTTAACTAAACGCCAAGGGATTTTATCTGTTAGAAAGATCTGTTGTGCAGTTCAGAAAGGGATTGCTGAAAGCCTGACATCTGAAATCTGCAACAGATAAGTTCAATTTTTTTTTCTAAGGTGCAAGATTTTCTTTTTAAAGACAAAATTGAGACTTTTTGAGAGATTATTTAGCAAGAGGTGTATTTAGCAATATACTCCAAGGATCTTAAAGTGCATATTAAATTTTGCTGTGGTTTGAGTGAAATCCAGTCTATATGGATTTTATACTCTATAACTAAGGCCTCAATGGAGAGATATTACAAGTCTCTTAACAGGCCTCCCTCACACTAATTTCTCATTGCTGCATTCCTGTCCCCAAGTGTTTAAAGTAATTAAACTGAAAATGGAAGAGGAATAAAGAAGATAAGACTTTACATGCCTCAATGAATTCTGAATTTTCTGAACTTATTAACTTGTTTTTAACATTTACCACACCTAAAAATGTTAACTGAGCACACTGTAACTTACTGTCTATTGAGTCATTCTTATTACTGATGCAAAGAAAAGTCACACAAGATGACTATATTCATTCACTGAAGCGATAAGCTAATTAATACAACTCATCAGTCACTGCAAAGGATTCCACTCTCTCTCTCTCTTTTTTTTTCTTTTTAAATAAATCCATGCATCCATTAAAGGCAGAATTTATATTATCTGTATCAGAAAAGGTCTTCAGACATTAAGGTATTACATTTTCAACATTACTTTTCTCTGTTTCTGCACTGTAGTCAAGACTTACTCTTTGTTTTCTTTGTTTCATTGTCTTTTCCAGGACACATGAATATGGCATCCAATTTGTCAGCCACTGATACTACACTGTAGGCCAGCTTATCAGTACTCTTCCTTTCATACTTAACTGAGACAGTGCATCAAGAAGATATAGGAATTTGCTTTCTTTACAGTTATGGTATTTCTAGATATTGGTCTTTTGGTGCTGCTTGAGGTAAGAAATAATCAAGACAGAGGTTGGATTACAAACTCTGATTTGCTTTTAGGAACGTATCATATCTGATTTCATCAGCTACCATTCTTTAATATTAGCTATACTTCAAATCAAAAGATTAGACTGACAGTCTTAAATGTACACAGAGTGAAGTAGTGCAGGGTGACAAGGCCATGGGCTCTATGGGACTTAATTCAAACCAGTGTTTGAACCTCAGCCACCAAGAAGCTTTGAGGTGACAACATTTCACCTGAAATAACATTATGGCAACACTGAACAGCAATTTATGTATGGGTAACATTGTAATATGCCTTTTTTTTTTTAAATAATGCTTTAGAACTTTTAACATACATAGTAGTGAAGTACATACTAATATGACTTATATAAGAATTGTTCAACAGTAATTTGAAACTAAGTTATATATATATTTTTTTGATATCTCAGCATAAAGACCCTATACTATCTATACTTTCAAATCAGTCAGAAACTTACTCTTCAACAAAATGAAAACTGAAAAAAAAAAAATTATTTTATAGAGAAACTCAACTTCCACTGAAAAAAGTACTTTGGTCTCCCTCTTTGTATTACAAGGAATGCAGTACCTCGAACTCAATCAATTGATAGGCAAAAAAATATGTATATAAATAATTGTCAGTCTTCCTCCTGGATAAACTAGGTCAGTAACCAATCTATTCTTGCATCAAAAGATGTTCCTACAGCTCTGATGATATGCACAGCTGAAAAACTGCAGTATCTGAAACACAGAGTATACAAGACAGTATCTGGAGTAGTTAACAGAGAAAGTCAGGCCTGTCAGCAACTGCTTTTCGTTAGCTGGGTCCAATACCATATCTACCATCTCAAATAAAACATAAAAATACTTCCAGAAAACCCATCTCAAGGCAAGTAGTGAAAACTGATGGTTTACCAGACAACTAAGAAATTCCGAAGTAATATACCTGTGTTCTTATCAAAGTTCACTGAAAATTCATATTGATGTGAAAGAGAAGGATCTGGATTTGAAGGCAGGTGGGAACATTGCTAGCAATTTAGGGGCTTATTTTTATTATTATGTCTAATACATACATTTTTATGTAGCATCCATAATGTAGCTTCCTCCTATGTGCCAGATGAACACCTAATATGCCAATGAACTTGGCAATCTGATGTTAGTTCAAATAGGAGAAAGTGCTGCTTACCCACTATTGATGTCATCTGTTCTGAGACTTTTCCCAAGGATGTCCCCATCACTCATGTAGCCACCAGCGTCAACTTCAGAGGACATATCCAAATCACTGCTTCCCTTCTCACTCACATCGATCTGTGAGATATTTCCAAGGCGGGAAACAGCTGCTCGGCGAAGTGGGGTGGTATACATGAATCGAGAAGGGTCTGTGTGGATGAATCGACTTGCACTGCTGCGAGGATACCCAGCGCCCAGGGATGGGGCATCTCCTGCCTGTAGCCGAGGGCTGGCCTGCCCGAGCCTCCAAGTCACTGGGGTGGACCGACTTGTCAAGCTAGGGATGCTTCTCCCATTCACTTCCGTTGTCACAGTGCTGTCAAAAGTTGTCTCCAACGTGCTGTCAAAACAAAATGAAGAAGTAGGAATGCTTTTCCTTTTCCTAAGAAACAAGGAAAAGCAAGGGCTGGGAAAATGGATGGAGTATTAAAAAAAGTTGTGTGTGTGTGTGTGTGTGCGTGTCTGTCTGTCTGCATGCACACACACTTGTGTGATAAAAATCTTTACTTGTAAAATAATCTAGAATAAATTTTATAGGCTATTAAATAGATATGTATATGAAACAACAACCATCTTTGTGAATGACTGCATAAGACACTGGCAAAAAAGTATATTAAAGTCACTTATAAGTGGTTGAGGGAGTCTAGAAAACAATATGGATGGTGTCATAATTTTCTCTTGTTAAGTCTCTAATTCTAATTCACATAGCAAGTAATAATACACTTATATAGTCTGATATTTAAGTAGTCTACACAAAAGCAGCATACCTGTGGCTTATCTGGGTCCCTCTAAGGCTGGACATAGTTTCTTCTAAATTCTGCCTCAGGTCTGCTATGTTCTTTACAGTTCTCATTCTCCTTGTTTCAGGGTCTTCCCCTGGAAGAAATCAACACAAGTCACATAAATTTCAATGCAGACAAATACATCAAGTTAAATAAAGTGTATACATATACATAGTTGAGAATATGTACATATGATTATAAACACATCTGTCTCTTTAACTTGTTAAAAAATAAAACCTCTTCCTTTCAGTAATAAAAGACACATACACTGAAGAGAGTTCTAGTGAAGCATCCCTGATAGGGCCCAAATCTATTAATAAAACTCAGATTTACAGTGTTTAGATTTTTATCTTCTACAATCAAAGCAAAGTGCAACCCTGGACCACTTGAGATGTTACACACCTCCTTTTTCCTTTTGGACACTGTACGTGATGTGGCAAGAAATAAAGCCACAGTAAATCTGTGTCTGAAAAGAACTAGGATGACTGTTACAGCAGCTCTTCTGTATGCACTTAAAATCCAGGCTGTTTCAAAGTACTCAAAGCATCTTTCTTGAACTTTAACGGTTTGGTTCCTGAAGTAGTAGATTATTCTTAATATATTTTACTTGGGATAAAAATCAAAACACTCTAAGCACATGAATCATTTATACAGTTATGGAATTTAGCAGCCTTCAGAAGAAATGCATTGTGACAATCTAGTCTGGTCTTCTGAAAAGTAGAGCCCACAGAACTTCACCTGGAACATCCTTAATCATCTTTACTTTATATATTCAAAAATAAATACTATTAATTAAAGAATATTAATTCAGTCTTCTGGGGAAATTCAAAGGAAAAGCTGTAACAAAATAATTGATTTCTAGTGTTCTGCTTCTGGCTGTGCCCCATATGTGTTGCCTGAAAGCATTATCAATCTAGTTATGTGTACAGTGCTAAACACGATGTGTAAATTTCATTTTGACTCTATCCATGACAAATGTAATACCTCACTTTGTCAATCGTACTCCTCATTATGAAAAGTTATCATCAATTACAATATCACGCAGTCACTGGACACATCACTAATATTTAACTCCAGATTCCAACATTCCCATCCAGAAAAATCTTCTATTTTATTTCTGGAATTTTCATGACATTGAGAAACTGTTTCATCTTTGAACATATCCATCATGAGATAGTGTTGCAAATTCAAATTCAACTTTGTACAATTTTCAAGATTAGAAATCTAAGCAGAGACAAAATACTATGCAGCACTACGATATTTCACATTTGTAAAATGTAAAAAACACATGAAGATTGATATCTAAGATACTGCATTTCTCATACTGTTGCCATCCTTATTCTTCCCGTGTTTGTATGTGAATTTATTCAAGTATAAATTCAACAATGATGACGTATCTGAGGAAAAGCATGGTGTATCATCTAAGTGACAGAAGTAGGGGATGTCTGGGGACAAGAGAGCTGGGACATACTCAACATGATTCTAAGGAAAAAATATGATAAGGCAATCTAAATGCAACATCTATTTGAAGACATGGGTAAAACCTACAAAGCTTAAGCTGTATCAAAACCACAAACATTTGTTTAACATGGGTTTACAATAGGCAGTAGTTTAATACACATAGAATAGTTTATTTCAAATACAAGGGAGGACCTGCAGCAGGAAATGGTATTATTTTAACCATGGTTAAGTTCTTTATTTTAAATTTTGACTAAAGGATGAAGCCCTTGAGCTCAATGACAAACTGAATTGCTACTGTGCTCTCCATGTTTCTCTCATCTGCTCACTGTAGAAAAATCCCAACTTTTGGCAGTAAATGGAAACAAGTTATTGCATATACATTCTATATACCCTTTCTTTCTTCCCTGGTAGCCCAAGGATGAAAAGTACTATTCAATGTACTCTGCAGCTGTGGTACAACATCAAGCTAGCTTTCGCAGCAATGCCAGTTTGAGGACTTCCCATCTACCCCACCACTGGCTATATCTTCTGTCCTCTTTGCTGCAGCCAGTAGTTGTTCAGGAAATTGTGTTATCCTGATTGTTTTATTGCTTTGAATCAACTCCGCAGTGATTATATGGTCAAACAGTCCATAAACCTCTGGCTTGGTGGCATGGAACTGACAGTGGGGTGGAGACAAGAACTGCTGCCAAACCCACTATCTTGTCTTGATGGCATGCCCATCCACAAGATTTTGCTCCTTAAAATAAGACATCTGTGTGCATTGAAGGAGGCAAATGTTCACACTCATTGAAATTACACCACTAATCCTGTGTTTTAGGATAGGCATCTGTTCACTCAAGCACCTTGCTGATCAGCATATGCACGGATCCCACGTACTATCTGCAAAGCTTTCCATGCCACACTGGAAACTCCTGTGAGGCAGAAGAGTTGGTATCAAAGCTGTGCTGGAGACCATTCCATCCTGTTAGACTGAGCCTGCTGTTGAAACCCCAGACAGAGCCCAGTCAGACTGTCCAGGACTGCCTCCAGGCAGATGCCTCCAGTGCACACAGCATTTCACTGCCATCACTCTTTGTCCATCTGGCAAATGCACTCAAATTCACTTTCAGGAGTGAAAGTGAATCTTCCTGCCACAATGTATATATGGGGGAAACCCCAGGCCTGTTCCCTGACTTGCCTCAAACCAGAAATGAATCAGTAGCTTTCTGTTATGAGACAGTACTCTGTTAAACACAGAAAGAGAAATCTTAGGGTGTAAGCAGGCAGAATTAAGGCAAAACAAACATTTACCTCTGTATTTATTTGAGGAACTGTATATAATCTGCATATACAGTATCTTTGCCTTTTCCTTCCTTGTTTATCCTTGCCAGTTGTCCTTTGCTGTATGCTAGCTCTGCAAATCCTTGCAGCAGACATGACAATAACTGTCTTTTTTAATATATATTGCACATTAACTAGCATAACAAAGCCTTAAGGTGTAATTGCAATAGCAAAAGAAAAGAAAGCATGTATATATGGCAAACTGCCTAAGTGTATTTTCACAGAGAATGTTTCATCTTCAGACAGATAACATCATAAAAAGGAGTACTCTTATCTCCTGGAAAGGTGGAAATTTTGAGGTGTAATCTCTTTTGATGTCTCAGTCACATGGGGGTAATCTTGAAACCATTCCACTACTTTTTCTAAAAAAAGACAGAACTGGAATGTTATGATCTTAAAATACTACGTGGTGCTACATACGAAATCCCCATTACCGTAGCTACTAAGTGTTTTACAAATAACTATTCGTTTTTCTTTCTCTTACAGCTTATGCTGTATCCCTGATTAATAAGTCAGAAAGTATAAGCAACTGAACATGATGCTTGAGAAATTTTCTGTGGCGAGTGTGAGACCCTCAGACCCGACTTGAACCTGACATAATCTACATTTTCAGGACAGCACTGTTGCTCTAATGTACATAAAGTCTTCCACACAGAAGACCATAGGGCTGGTGGATACATTATTCTGAAAGCTAGCTACACCTTGTCTGCCGGAAGTGACACTATGTGCTTACTGCAGAAGGATTGGGACACAATGGATGGGCTCAAAGGGATCCCAAATTCCTCCTGACACCCTGTTATAATAATAGGCACTGTCATCATGCAGTCTACCCACATTTGCACGCCCTCACATATCAGAACTGGTTTGTAATCTCAAGTGACTCTGTTTTGCACACAGGAAAAGTCATTCTGCTTCATGCACAAAGAGGCTGGGATAAGAAAGACTAAAACCAGGGCACTGTGAAACTTTCTTTCAAAATACTGTTCCTCCTACAAGGAAACTGGATGTGGATATTTTACCTTCCTCATGGAATGCAATCTCCTTAAATCACTTGTAGCTTCATCATTTGTATTAAACATAAACACTCCAAAAAATTTGCCCCTCAAATTCTCGCCCATTAGTAGTGAAACATTACAACTTCTCTCAGTACATTTCTACGAAATACTGTTTGTTCTTCCATTGTGTGAGGTACACAACCAAAATAAGCATCTTACAGAACTCAATAATCACCTAGGTTAAACATTTACTATTCTGAAGCTTATCCATATTGCACATTTAAAAATAATGTTCACGATCATTTTGGTACTTGTGTACATGCAATTACAGCCTTAAGCAGATAATGAGAGAATAATAATTGCATTAATTTTGTGATTTTCACAAAAGGATTCAAATAATAAGCAGCTCCCCAGAAAAGTTTTTGCTCTTAGACATTAACTTCATTCACAAATGAGAGTACCAGTATCACTCTGCAGGTGGGGAAACTGAGGCTCACAAAGAACAGGGATTTGCTCAGGGAAAGCTGAAGAGAAGCAGGAGAAGGTGAAGCGTTCAGTTGCCTTTGCTCACAAGCCTCTAATGTCTAGAATAAATCTCTTCTACAATACAACTATAGTCTAATAGGTTAAGCATAAAAAGGGAACACTTGTTTCATAGTTATTTGGCTTTCTACATTACATGTACAGCAAACATTTTATCCTGAAATTAAACACAATCAAGGCTAGCACACCCACCAGAAAGAACCTCCAGGCAGACACATGCTGTGTGACCTTAGAAAAGCAAGAAGACACTTCAACCATTTGACTGGCTGAAGAACAAAGCTCTGGAAATGAACACTTTCAGCACTGAGACATGAAAAGTAAAGCCAGTAATACAGAAGCCTTTTGAAGAACCTATCGCAGTGGACTTCAAATGCATTCTGGCATGCACTGATATAGCTAAAGTGTGAAACCCCGGCACTAACAATTCCTCATATATGGAAAAAAATTATCAACAGGGGGAAGGGGGGAGCAGTAATGGACAGTTTGTACATAGACCAAGACATATTCACTACAAATTGGAATCTGGAATTCAAGGTTTGGTTTAAAAATCATGGGAATGAATGTCATGACATTAATTTTAGACTGAACTAATAGTACCTAAGTGTTTCACCTTAATTTTTCTCCAACAGCTTAGGAAAACTACACTCAATTATTCACACATTGTTGCTGCCCACACACCCATCAAAAATGATTTAGACAACTGTCTTCATTTCATAGTCTTTAGAGATAAGAGTAAGCAAACAAGGAAGAAGTGACCAGACCCTGTTTTTGCATACTATTGCAAACAAACCCAGTTCTGTCTCATGAAATCACAGTCAAGATCAAAAATCTGCTCTGTGCAGAAATGTGCTAATACATGGGTCTCCTGCTCTCTCTGATTTCAAGTCAACATTAACTTACCCAAAATGTCAGTATAAAGGACCTGTTCTAAGTCCCCCAGCATCGTTATTATGACATCTTCATCCAGATGTGCAGTTCCTTCACGCAAGCAGCCTTCCTCCTCCTCCTCTGCCCAGTTCCTGCTGGGGAAATGGGCCGTGCAGGAGACATTTTCATCATCTGATTTCTCCCTCTCCTGATTATCGATCCCAAAGCCTTCATCTGTACGCCGGTCTCCAGACCTCCTGGAGGTCCTGCTTCCAGCAGGTGGTAGTACTTGGAATGCTTGGGGTCCGGTGAGGCCAGGCTGACAGAGGGAGTGCACTGAGCGTGAGAGTGCCTTGGAAAGCAAGCCTTTGCTCCCAGCTTCTGCCTCCTGATGGTAACTGTGGCTGGACTTGGAGGCGTTTCCAAACCAGTTCTCCCTATATGAGTGTCGCCTCTTCTCCCCCTCGCTGATGAGCGTGAGGTTGGTTAGAGACTTTTGCTTCTGAAGACGAACACACCCTCTCCTAACCTCCTTGCCTTTAAAGACCGACAGTTCAGCAGATCGCTGCATCTTTCCAGCTGTGCTTCACCTCACTCAGATTTCATATTCCCGAGACGGGCAGCAAGTCAGTTCTTCAGCACGGTCTGGAGGTGACCCTTGCAGCACTGCACGCTGCACATCCCAGGGAGCACATCCTTTCACGTGTAATGAAAAGCACAGCTCAAACCATGCACTGTACACACTGTAAATGACTAGACAGGCACAGTCATTTTCTTTAAAATTACACTGCTGTCTCTGCTAAGCCACTTCTCTCCTGTCACATTAATCTGCAGTACTTACAGTCATTTTCCCTTGGATTTCTCTCAAGCAGAAGAGAGTTGATCAAAAACTCTGCTCCAGCACAGAAGTAATCCCAAAAGCCAACCGTGTTTTCCCCTCTCCATCCAATCACCGGTCTCATCGGAGAGGTGGGCCTGCATCTCTGTCTACGGCTGCTGCACTCTGAAATCCAAAGTAGGCACAAGTGCTATCTCAGGCGTTTTTCCCTCTCTCACCAGATCATGACTGATCCCAGCACACGGCTCTTCACTTCAGATGGGCTGACACAGAACTGCAAGTACAGCCTCCACGTCAGAGCTCAATAAAGAGCCAAAATTAACCACTGAAGCAAAGCTCTGCACAAGCCTCCTTGCATTTTAGTATTCAACCTGCATTCCCAGATCTATGACTCTTCTCTGCTACTGCAGCGAATGCTGCTGGCTGCCATGGCAGCAAACATCCTGGTGAATTAAACCGGAGACACAGAAGCCTCTGCCCAGTTTACAGTGCCACAGGTTTCAAGACACAGCTTCACCTGAACGGGATGCTACAGTCACAGACCTAGTTCAGTGCAAATGCTATTTTTCTCCCAGAAAGGTAAGGATGATGAACTATTTCTTCCATATCACTGCTGCTCCCTGTGCCGGAAGCTAAAAGCAGATTTGCAAATGGACCTTGAGCCTCGCAATTTCTGTTATAAATTAAAAAACGTAATTTCAGATCATAAGGAAGCTAATAAATGGAATACAACAGCAACTACCCAGCAAGATGATTTATAGAAGGAAATATTTTGTTTCTTTCATCTTAAAATATATCTTGTTTGCATCTCTGTGGGGTTCAGACTCTAGTATGGAATTAAAAAGCTGTGATAAAATTATTGTTTCACAATCTTCTGAAGAAATCCTATTAAATGGAATGGTAATTTTCACATAAAGCAACCCGATATCGTGTCTGAACTAAGTTGTTCAGTTCTAAATGTTGCTTTTAAATAAAACATCAAGAGGGGAAGAAGACTTTATGTTTTAACATATATCTTTTTTCACAGGGAAAAAGATGTTAGCCCCAGAAATGGTAGAAGGATAAACAAAAAAACCTCCTGATTTCTATATACAAATTTCCTTATCTAAGGGCAGTTGATGTCAGAAAACATTATGTAGAAATCTTCTAACATGAATTTTTATATAACAATATACCGCTTCTCTCAAATCCCTACCTGGGAAGCTTTGACAGGGAGGTAACCTTTGAAAATGCCACTCTAAGAATTACAAAGTATTCAGATTCCCTACAGGAATAAATGGGCGTAAGGAGAAGCCTCAGTGCATCTCTTGCATTTCCTTGTCTCAGTTCAGTTTTTAAAACATTAGAAAAATAAAAGAACAGAGGGGGAAACCTCTTAAAAAATGTTAAAGGAAGACTGCATTTTTTTTTCCTGGGTAACCCTTGTAAACACAGAACTAACCGAGAAAGGAGTCAGCAGTCTCAAGCAATGACAGTTTTCCACACTGAATCACTGGCACATTCCTAGAAAGACAGAGACTGCAACAAGAAGAGAGCCCACTCCCACTCCCCACCTAGCCCACAGTTGTGGGACCAGAAGAAAACTCTTGTCATCCTGATATGACAAAGTCTCATGTTACATCTATGACTTTTCCAGCAGGGAACAAGAAGCAACATCTGAAGGATTGCACCACTGACATTACTCCCAGGGTCTGCTAGGTGTAGTGACATACACGCCCTTGGAGGTTTCTGTAACCATGCTTGTGCCCACCAGCAGCCACCAGCGGGGATGTTCTCAGTGGGGCTCCAGCTCTGTGGGCAGTACCAAGCATTGCTCTCCTAGGGAAGCACTCAGCTCTCCGCACTGGACACAGGAGCACCAAAACTGGCCTGGCATATTTAGTTCTCAGAGCTATCCACTGCAGCCCAGCTGCAGCAGTACACAAGTCATGGGCCAAAGTCCAGGAAGGTAATGACAGCTGGGCTGTGTGGAAGCCACATGAGTGTAGCTGGCAGCTACCCTTTCTTTTTGTATATTAAATACACAGTGAGAGAAACGCTGTGATATGGAGGCATTTGGGCTACTCACACAACCTTCATTCACCTCTCATGTATACAAACATCACACTACAGCCCTTAATTACAAGAGTATACGAACTTTTCTCCCATGAATCCCACTGCCTCACTTGGTATACAGATCTGTCCTTAGAGCAGATGCACATGTACTTTTGGACCAAATCCTCAGTGCAAAGAGCTCTGGATTTATCCTCCTGATCTACCACACCTCTCTGCAGTCTGTTATTTGACAAAACATAAAATTGCAGTGTGGAAATTCTCAGGTTCCTTTATTGGAAAAGACTTTTGTAAAGCTCATGCCTCCATTTTCAATGTACGAATTGTAGCAATGAATAAATAAATCTTCCTAAACCAACCACACAGTATGGGAGACCAGAGGAAAGCAAATGTCATGATGGAGCATTATTCCCCAACCACTCTGCAATTCAATGTATTCCCCACCCAGCACACAGGAACATGGTTAAATAAAGAACAGCACAGGGAATTTCCCCACTCCATCGCAGTCAGCGTAATGCATGACATTATTTCTAGCGTCTCTTTCATAAAAGGAATTATAAAAATGATTTCAACAACTGATAAACTTGGGACAACTTTTGGTGTCAGATAAGATGTTCTTTGAAGTCTCTGCGCATCGTTTGCAGTTGTACAAATGAATTATGTAATAGATCTCCAAATGCATAACATTATGAGCCTCTTCGGTGAAGCTTACTTGAAAAAAAATTGGTAAACTATTTCCATACCTATTATTTCTTTTTTCCCCCCGTTTTTCTATTCTTCTCTTTTCTTTATTTCTATTTCAGAGAACACAAAAGAAGTGCAGTAACATAAAAGCTTGAAAACTGAATACTGTTACAAGAATCCTGTCA
This sequence comes from Aquila spilogaster, assembly GCA_024606505.1. Lineage (NCBI taxonomy): Eukaryota > Metazoa > Chordata > Aves > Accipitriformes > Accipitridae > Aquila > Aquila spilogaster. Next base: position 20,604 of record JANHGO010000379.1, read on the forward strand.
TTGATATTAGCACATAGCTCAAACTATTCATTTCTGCTTCATCCCTTAGATTTTTTTATAATTTGCCAGTATTTGTAAATTCATGAATAATTATTTAATTAAACATTTTTCTTTAAGCTCTTTGATTGAGTAAACACTTGCTAAAGCCAAACATTATCATTGATTTCATGAAATCACACTCTGTAGTTATAGATATGTACCATTTTTAGAGGACTTTTAAATAATTAACTTACTGACATCCTTCTCCAATAAAATTGCAGCTGAAACTGAAAAATGTTACAGATATTACGTACAGAAATATTGCATAAGAAAGTTTAACCACCTTAATCCTGGTCACACCATGAAAATTAAGAGCCAAACTGGATTCATTTTGTTAATCATTCTTTTCATTCTAAATTTCAAACCCTGTCTGTAAAATTACACTCTTTTTTTTTTCAGAGGAAAATAAAATCAAAACCTGAATAGTCTCATTGAGGCAACTGGTACATAAAATTACATGCAAGGAGGAGTGTTCATACATGACTCCAAAACAGGTAATTACTTAGAACTCCAACATTTCTGTCTGGGATTTGCTGGACTCAGGTCTACACATTTGTGTGCTATGTGTGCAACAAGGCTAATGAACCCAGAATGCACCTAACCTACTGCATGGGTGACCCATGGCTGCAAATCTGCCTCATCCCAACCATAGCTGGCCCAATGGGTGCATGAGTATCACTGGCACAGTGCCTGCAAAGGTGGTCCAAAGTGTTCAGGAGGTGTTACGCCTACTGCATGTGCGCTGTGCTGCTGATCTGCACGTGCACCATGGAAACATCTGGGAGCACTCTGCTGAGTTGTGAAATATTCACCAAAAGGAAAGGAAGGAAAAATTCGGAAGCACTTTAGATCACAGCTGGAACACGATCCCACCAGACATGGAGGAACCACGAAGAAACCCAGACTTACAGTAGCTCTACCAAGAGGCAGAAGTGGCTTTAGGCATAAGTCATGTGAGAAGTTAGCTACAGCAGCAGGCTGGGGACAATCAAGGAAGAAAGGGACTGTTCAAATTAACAGGGCAACTGCTCAGGGTTCATGTCTGCACCAGCCTTACCATCTCCACCACCTTCCAGCACCAGCCTCCTGTCTCATGGCTCTACAAGTTAAACTAAGTCATCACTTGCCCGGTAGCAGGCTGGAAATAGGTATGTTGCTCCAAAAGTAATGCCTCCTATTTATTGCCATGGAAACTACAACAGCTACAGAAAGCACAAAACACTGATACAGCAAAAACACTATTTTTCAAAACAGTCATGCCCCATCAACTGTGCATGTTCACCAGCCATGAACAAAAGACTACATCCTGCCCTCATAAAAATCTGCATCAGCAGAGGTGATCCACTGTTGCTGTGACCATTACTGAAACACACCACCCATCATCTCACTGTGATCACATCCATGGTTTGGTCTCCATAAATGATCAGCAAACATCAATGACTGTCAATGGGGGCAATTTTTTCCACACGGTGGAATTCAATGACACCTCATTGCTTCATATGCACTTTCATATTAGAAGCCACTCTGTCAGACAGTCCCTCTGCTGCCATCTGTCACACAGCAACAAAATGTAATGGAAATTGCTGTGAAAAGGTTCAGTCTCTACTGTCATACCACCAACGTCCACCTCTGATGTCACGGGCCAACATAATAAAATAGAAGGCATTACTTTCAGAGCAGTCCTCATAAATGGAAAAAGCCAGCTGTGCTCTGACTTTGTCCCATCCTTTCATCAGCTCTGAGGTGGAAGAGAGGGATGCCTTTTAAAGAAACCAACTGCCTTAGAAACTGAGAGGAAGACAAGGCAGAGAAAAGCTGGAAACTGCCACTTTTCTCTCTACTTTCCCCCATTACCACTGTTGAGGAAAGGCTGTGAATTACATTGCTAGGCACAGAAAACAGGGCCATGACTGACAGTTGACCAGTGAAACAAGGGAATTCATTTTATTTTAAGAATTGTAATTATTTTGTTCCCATCCAAGTTTTGCCTATATTATGGAGAAGTTATGGATCAGTTGTTCTTGCAACATTCGTTTAAGATTTACTGTCTGATTTCACCCTGAAGTAGATTAGGAACTCTGATATGACCTGCTTGGTTAGTTAAGAGACAGTAACCTTCAGCTAATGGGCAATAACAAGCAGGAGAGTTTAATTATAACAAAAGTAGTGAAAGTTTGTACAATTATATGGATTAAGATAACTTTGTCTTGAACATTTTTGGCCTTACTTATCAATATTTGGCACCATTAAAAACAGTAAAGACTGATGAAGTATAAAACAGGTGGGACAGCACTTTACGAACCCTCTCCTATAGCCTTCCAGTGGTTTCCCACAGATGCTCAGTCCCTTGCATGATTTTCATTGATCCTTTTTGCCTACAAATATATTGTATTAGCATGTTTGGCTATCAATTTACAAAAGAAGCCTGAGATAATATAGAGATTGTGCTCGTACATAGCAACAGCGGTTGGTTTCTGAGAAGGATAGTGGCCATGTGAAAGACTTTTTTTTTCCATGCACGTTCACCAATGGCAGAGTCACCAATGCCTTGGTGGTAGTTCACCAAGCAGACAACTATATATTCAGTGGATGTAGAATCTGAGCCGTTTATTCTTTATGCTGTTACAAGCCAGATACAGGTGACACACATCTGTTTTCCTCTGCACAAAAGCCCTTAACCATATTTTTCCAGTGATTCTGCTTTGTTGCCTGGTATGTCAATCAACTGCTAATGCCAGAGTCTGAATAATCAGCTTAGAAACATCTCTGATGCCTAGTGCCCTTTATGCTTTTTTCTTCTTTTTGATGCTGTTCCATTTCTGTTCAGAACAGTATAAGGCCAGGAGACATGATATCCTTTTTGATCATTTCAGCAGGTACTGAACTGACTTTTTTTTTAATAATCTCAGTAGATAATTCCTTGAAGCAACCTTTGAATTGCATTAAGTGTTTCAATTTATACTCTTTATACATACAAGACCAAAGAATCTGACTTCTGAATTAATTCAAAATCTTTTTTTTTTTTTTTTTTTTACTTAAAGAAATACTATTGTAAAATTACTTTAACAGGCACGTGTCACCTGCAGGGAATACTTTACTAAGCTTCAGGGCGACATATTTATTATAAAAGCTGGTTGTGCAAATAAGGGGTGTTAGACTTAGGGGACTTCTGAAAGCAGTAAGACAAACCAGGACAAAAGCTCAATGTCAGTATGAATCAGCTAAATGTCAAGGCAGTCCCACAAATCCTGGGCATCTGATTTCCCTTCTGGTAGAGAGATAATTTTAGACTGACGTGTCAAATGAGTATTTTAAAGTGAGTTATATCCTGTATAAGAAATGCATGACTCGTTCTAAATTTATTTGAGTGTTAAGAATTTGGAGTAAAATGGCACAACTAAAATTGAATCCACAGGGACAGGATTTCACCTTTTATTCTTGTAAAAGGGATACTGAGAATAAAAATGCTGATTAGACAGAAAAGAAAAAAAAGAACAACTCTGTCAAAAAGTCCTTTTGAAAGTACTCCCACACAAGCCTGCAGTGCAATTCAATCCTGATGAAGAAGTCAGCTATGACACATTTTGCTTTGCATCCGTAGGCAGTTATGGCCAGATCTTGGCCTAATGTAAATCAGGAAGTCTCTGCTGACTCCAAAGGAATGATTGAAAAAAAAATTCCCTCACATTTGTAACCTAATAAGGGAAATAAAGTCTTTACTCCAGTTTTACAAGGAATTGAAGAACAGAACCTGTACCAGCTTAGCTCTAGCAGTAGCTTAAGACAGGTACAATAGTAAGGACTTGTTCATTTTCTTGTTTACTGAATAAAGATTTATTTGCAAAAGAAGATGATCTTGTGTCATTTATGCTTCAATTGTGGCGTTATGACTTTATTTGAAGGTCTTAAATGCAACATGATGAAGGAGCAGAACAGAACAGAAGGAACCAGTTCAGCCAAGGAACTTGTAACCAATGACAGAATTTGTAGGAATAGCACAGACCCATGCCAGGGGAGGTTCAGATGAGATAGAAGGGAAAAGGTCTTTACTGTAAAGATGGTTGAATGCTGGAACAGGCTTCCTAGAAAGGTGGTTGAGGCCCCATACCCGTCAATGTCCAAGAGACATTTGGACAATACATATGCATGCTTTAACTCTTGGTTAGCCCTGAAGAGGTCAGGCAGTGGCACACAATGATATGTGAAGGTCCCTTCCAAATGGACTGTTTTATTTTGTTCTGTTTTGTATTTGAAACAGTAACTGTGCGTGACCCAAATTTTCCATATACTTAAAGCCAATCATGAATAGAAATCAGAAATATTTCAGTGTGCTGCAAAGCTCTTAGTAAGAAAGAAAAAAAAACTATACACAAAGAAGCACACAATTCCAAAATTGAGGCTTTTTTCCTGATTTTTTGACACTTACCAGATATCTCCTCTAGGCACTGTTTGGCAGTCTTACTGAATGACAAATCCATTTTAGTAGGACTGGTGCAGGAATCAGCAGGTGGTAAAGAGGTACTGTCATTTTCTGAAAGAGTTCTGAAAACAAGCAAGAAGATGGATTATTATCATCTGTCATACAGGTATTAATGGAAACAAATGCTAGCAGAAGTTCCAACTAAAATTATATCATCGTATACATCCTAGGAGAAGACATATGGTGGAAAGAACATGAATGTCACATTCTTACTGAGTTAGTTTGACTCCAGTTAGACAAATTTGCAACTCTGTCTCTTCAAAAACAACTCAGGAGCTTAAGCTGAGAAGTTTGGAACCATTTTGTTTCCTTACGTTTGCAGGAGGAGTCAACCAGATATAGGCAAAATCCACTTATATCTGTTAAGTCACATGGCTACACATATATAAGGGAAATGAAAACTTTTATTTGATTGCTGAAATACTAAGTGAGAAGGGCCATGTGTGAAGAAGATTAGGCAAGAATGGAATGAAAATCTGGCTCAGATATTTAAATCTTTGTGCAGCTTCATTCGATAATGCTGCTTATATAACTCTGGGGAAATGGAATAATAAAAGTGTTTCCATTTACTTACTAACAAATAGCCCATATTTTCTGTGATGGCATATTTCTGTGGATATCAATGGTAAATTATAATAGGTACGCTTTGTGGATACAGTTATTTGCCATTGCATAATGATAAGTAGCAAGAAATACACAAGTACATAGATTACAATATAAAACAAAATTATTATCTCTTTCTAAGGAAGAACTGTAGCATAACAAGATGATCTTCAAGGTCTGTTCCAACCTAAGCCATTCTGTGATTCTGTGATCTCTTACCCGGGTACTATTCAATCACAATGACATTAAATAGCAACCTGTACCACATTTGTATACAGTAAAAGAACGCAACTGAAGATAATACCAGCTACTTCTCAAAATAAAATGGAAAAAATTCTTCAGTTACAGATGAAATTTCTCCAGTTTTTCTGACACGAATGACACACTCAGTCTTCTGATTCCTTAAAAGACTGGTTAAACATTTATATCTCAATTTTAAAGCATTACATTTATAACTCAAGTCTTAAAATTCACAACTGTGTTTTTAATGACCAACTAAACTGTCAACACACAAGCATTTAACTTACCACTCAAAATAATTCTGTGACAACTTATTTCATAAAATCACTTTCTTGTTAATGTTTTCTTCATTACATATTGCATAGACTTGTTCAGTAATTCATGACAGTAACTGAGGGAACAGATATATGCATATACAACAGAGCAAGTTCTGTCATGTTGGGATCTGTTGATAGTAATCCTTTCAATCATTTAACTCTGACTTTACCTAGACAGAGACAGAAGTGTAAAACCTGTGCCCTTTCTTATCTCTTTCTGCACTTTAGAGATTTTGGAAATAAACAACTGTCTTCTAAAAACTATTTTTTGCTTCTTGTCTACTATTTCTCTTTGTCATACTACTGGAAACACAAATGCAGCACACAGTGCAATGTTAAATATGTCCTACTGACCTTGAATGTGATTTTACATTTACTGTACGAGGACAGTGATCTCAGTAACAAACTAAAATTCCACAGTCCCTCCTGCTTTCCTGTCTTGCTTCAAATCATCAAAATGAATGAGGGACAAGCCTATATTCACTGAATGTAACTTTGAGAGACCATGAAAGCCCTGTCTGGGCTTTTAGCTGACACTTAGTGCTGGATCAGACCAGGACAAAAGGTCAGTCCAAAATTATATCACAGAAAAAAGGAACTTACAATAATGATAAAGATAACTGGAATGTTCTGCATTTTTTAAATTAATCTCAAATAACTATGTTACATGGGCTGGAGACAGAGGAAGGCTGGAGTTAAGAGGAACACTGGAAAAGTACAGGCTTCTTTTGGTCTTGCAGTAAGGGCCCTCAGCTAGGTGAGTACAGTTTCAAGTGTTCCTAGCCACATCCATAAATGTATTACGACTTCACATCAGTTCAATTCTGGGTAGAAGTAGAAAAGGATCTTTTTCACCTTCTGACCTTATGGCATTGCATTTCTGGTTGTGTTCAACCATCAGTCACCGCATTAGCCCAGACAGGGGATGTAAACTCCTCCCTGAATGACTGAGAGCCTTATGTTAGTTATTTTCTAAGAGAGGATTGAAAGGACCCATTCTTATTTATTTGCTTATCTGCAACTAAAAAAGGATTAAGTGGTCTGGATCCTCACTGAACACCAGTATCCAACATTTGCACTTCTCTGTGTACTGAACAGAAAAAAAGGTAAGCACAGAACTTCAATGATCTGGACTGCCCTCTGTCAGATATGACTGTCGATACAATTAACAGAAACAAATACATAAATCACTACTGACTACATGGTGTATATTTGCTTGTGTTAAAAGGACTGGACTGGATTCCTCTATGGGTAAAAGAGCACAAATAGGTAAGGAGTGCCTTACAGCAGATAAGAAAACTTCAGAATGAGTACATCTATTCACCTAATATGGCAAAGAATAAAAGCTTCAACTTGTTCACAACTCTGGTCAAATCAAACCTTTTAGAGACATACCAAACAATTAAAGCATATTTCCACTCTTTATGGTTTTTTGTTTGGATGTTTTTTTTCCTTATTTTCAAAAACCTGATAGAGCTATAACCAGGAGATGTTAAAAAAAACACCATGAGACGAGATACTTGCAAAGATTCCCATTCCAAATTTTAGAATCTGAATGGTGAGATGAATTACAGCACAAAATCCACGTTCTGAGACATGAAATATCATCAATATCTAGTCTCAAACTAAAAATACTGAATAAGTAATATCACATAACACTAATAATTCAAAAATATTTGATTTAATTTCTAGAAAGAAGACCGTAGAAACACAATCCAAATGTAAATGCAATGTGGTTTTCTTAACGTTAGAGACAGCCTGAAATAACAGATCTAAGAAGCATGAAACATTTCTTTTATCTTACTTCAGGCTTGAAAGTTGAAATATGATGTAAAATAAATTCAATTTGATAGAAAACACATTACAAAGAAACAGCTTTACTGACTTTATTCAGCAATTGAACGTTTAATTTAGTAAAAACATCAATGATTCTAATTATTCCAAGTGACAACAGAAATCCTACAGAAGACTATGGATTTTGAATGGTTTAAGTTCTGCTTACATAAGAAAAATGGTTATTTACCATTGGTAGGTCAAAAAGCACCTGCCCAGGGACTGTGCTTGAGTAATCCAAGGAGGAACCTGTGGACAGGGCCTCACCAACACACCTTTATGTAGCAGGTCTCCACCTGTCTTGCCAACAGCCAGTACTTTCACAGCAGCCCTGCCTTTGGTGCATGATGGACAAGGCCCTGTCTTTTTTCTGGAGCTGAGTTTAGACCATGTGGATTGAGGATGGTCTAGTGGTGAAAGACCTCCAAGCAAAAGCATGGAGCTCCTGGGGAACAAGGAGGTCCAGGTTTGGAGAGGGCACCTGAAACATCAAGTTTGCTTTGCTCAAAGCCAATCACAGGGTGTGAGACATTGGATTATACATGTAGATGCCTCTTTGCTTAGTTCAATCATCTTTGTTTATAAAAAAAAAAAAAAAAAGAGGAAGGTGAAATTGTGAGATTTGCCTTCCCCTGTATTCCTGGCTGTTACTTCCCTCTGTGGGTCATATTAATCCTATGAATGACTCAAATGACCTCCGCAGTACTGCAGCACAGATCACGCTCCAGGCAAGCAAACAGTAAATAAAATATCTTTTCATTAACCTTAGACATGAGTCTTAATGAATGGACCTCTATATTCTATCTGTTTGTAGCCCACTGCCTTTAAAAAATAATATCTGCATCATTCTTGTCATCAAGGAAGCTGAAAAGAATTTCAGTTTCTTCAAAAGACCCTGTTGACATTTCTTCCAATGCTGTGCATCTGCAGTTTAGGTTCACTTAAGCAATTGTCATGAAATCAAGACAATCTGCTTTCTATTTTAATCATAGCAATCAGAATAAGTTTATCCCCAACTCACTGAAATATATGTTACCTATTTGTAAGAGATTAAGACATGCTTAATGGGACAAACTCTGTTCCCAATAACACCTGCATAAGCTCATTCAGTTTGATTAAAATGATTGTGTACAAGAGTAATTAAGAACAGAATTTGAAACACTACTCAATAAGCCGCCTTTAACACAGTTGGTAATTTCCTTTCTCTAGCAAAATACCAACCTTTGATAAACACAGATAACATCAAAGATTTGTTTGGTTATTGCTCAACATTTCACATGATATCAGACAAACATGCTGCTTTTTTTTTCCCCAACAGCTCTCTGAGGTACAGCTGGCTTGAATGTGTATTGCTCTCAGTGTAACAGACTGGCAGAACCACATCTGGAATATGAGTAGTTTGATCACCCATGTTCAAGACATGTGAGTTAAATTGGAAACAGCTGCAGAGAATGGCTACTTGGATGATCATGGAGAGGAAGAAACTCTTATGAGAGAAAACAAAAGAGATGATTCGGTTTAGCCTTGCAAAAGACAAGAATGGGGATAGGATTATTCTCTGACATATTTAAAGAGAGAGATAACAAAGAGGGGGAAAACAATTTTTTAAGCTGAAGGATAACATTAACAAAATAATAAATCGAGGCATTCTCATTGTGTAGCTTGTAAATAATTTCTAACAGTGAGATGAAGGAATTTAAAGGAAACCTCCCATTGGAGTAGTGGGGATATCTAGTTTAAGATGAAGTTTAGATGTTTTATGATAAGGGCTTATAGGACTGCCAGTGACAGAAGACTGAACAGGAGTATCATTTTTGGCCCTGTATGCTATATTTTACTCATTCAGTCAAAGGAAGAAGTTTGCATGACAGTGTAATAGAATAACTTCAGCTCATAAACAGCGAGAAACTAAGCCATCAGGCTAATGTTTTATCTCAGTAATCAAGTATGTATTAATAAGGATTTACTCACCTACTACCCTCCTTCCTACCTTTGAAGTCAACACCTCTACACTGGAAACTTTTCTTGCACAATTATTTGAAAATCAAGCATGAGAAAATGGGAGGATTTTTCTAACCACTGATGGTGGGTGGTAATGTCTAGTGCTACCCATGACTGAGAAATATTGGTGGTGACTGTTACTTTAATTTCACAGCAGTAGTGTAAATAATAGACATCAACAAAACACAGCAGTGTAAATTTGAGTCATCATATTTTTGAGAGTTGCAATATGCTTACCAGCACAATCTATTATTAACAAACACAATTAACTGATAAAACGTCCCTTACTAAAAAAGTTAATTTTAACTCCACAATCAATGACTTCTAGTCACTAAAACTGGACACAGATATGGTTTTCACAAGCCCTGCAGGCGCTATATTTTCAAGATCCTTGAAGAGTAGTTTAATTATTTCCTAAAGCCAGTACAAAAACATCCTGAAAAAGCAGATGGAATTGAATTTCACTGTGCCTACAGAGGTGCAACCAGATTATATCCTCCTTTCCATCTGTCATAGCTTTGCAGTTCCTATGTGCCCTTGAAGCTATGGTCTAGTAATACAATTGTTTCAATTATCATATAGAAAAGGAGATGGGAAGATTTTAGTACCTGGTAACATGTTTCTTTATTATATTTACTTTCTGTGCCTCTGTACAGTGAACACTTTAGTCCTCTCCAAATTATAATTTAGATCAGAAAGGTGTTCTAGAAGCCATCTCATTCAGTGTTCTGCTCAAAACAGATCCAGTTACACAAAGTTGTTCAGTGCTTCATTTGTTCAAGCCCTTTCTGAGGGCAAAGCTCCCACAACCTCTCTGGGCAACCTGCTCAAGAGTTTCACCACCTTCATGGTGAAAATATTTTTTGTAAGATTTAATCAGTGCTTCCCCTGCTGTAACTTGCATGCTACCTCTCGTTCTATCATCCTGCATTTTGAGAGGAGTCTGTGTCCATCTTCTCTATACTAGGTTGCTGAAATCATCAGCTTCTTTCTCTTGCTATTGAAATAGCAACTCTGAATGGTCTCAGTTCAGACAGTACTGAAGGTCCTTCTAGATGTGTCCATCATTAACTGACAAATTTACCTGAAAGAGTGAAATTTAATCAATTCACAACAGGATGATGAGTAGTCAGCTAACTCTCTTCAGCAGTTTCTAAGCTTTCAGAATTTAAGGCACTAAATACTTTCTGAGCACTGCAGCCTCTGGGATTTGGGCACATCAGATTCCTTATTTTAATCATAGGAAAGAGACCCACGAAGTTCCTGCAGCAGTGACTACAGGAATCAAAAAAATAGAACTAAGTGACAGTTCATGTGTCAGGTGATAACTCGGTGTTCTACTGAAAAATTCCTGTAGTATTTTAGCAAGTCCACAGCAAACGTTAACTGCCATTATATCACATACTTCTTGTGGGTTTGGGATGATTTATGTCAACTAAGCATTTATACTATGGAGTAAGCTAATATTTGCGTTACTACTGGGAATGTTCTGTTTTCCATTTTATAGAAACAAAATAATCTTACATGATTTGGCAAAATAAAGCAGTAATTGCATACAATAGGCACTTGTCCCTGCAAGAAAATGTTTGAAAGTGCCGATTATATTACACTTCTGAGCAATATATTTGAAAACGAAGAACTCCTAATACCGAGCAATTAAGCTGTTGTTATCCTGTTAAGATTTTAGGAGAAAGATTCAGACACTATTTTCGTTTTTGTGTCTTCCTTCCCCGTTTTCAGTGTAACCTAGTAAGCACTAAACTTCTGTATTACTCTTCTCCAACTAAAATTTAAGCAACACTAGGAAGATAACTAAATTCTTCAGCCAGTTTTGATATGAGTCCAAGGGATTCTGGCAGATGGTGTAATTTCCATCTTCCTCTAATTCTGTCTAAAAGGAAGAATGTGTAATTTAAAGGAATGGCTGGTTTACTTCAAAAATTATACAGTCTCTTACACCCTCCTTTGACTTGTTTTTCCTGCTGCATCTTTCTTATCAAGCTTTCTGGCAACCAAATTACATTTACTTCAGCCTGCCATAAATCCACTAGACCCTGCAGGCAAGTTCAGAGAGGACATTAAAGGGGCTGTAAATAACATGTTCACAACTGCATTTGAAAATAAATAATTACTGTCTGATGAGGATGAAAGAATTTAAATAACACCCATTTAGATGATGTCAATTACAGTTCCTACTGTTGCTAATCTTTGAAAAGAAGTAATAATCCCATAAGAATTTCCATGCCATGGTGTTTAAGAGGCATAAATACAATGTGGTATCAGATAGCGACCGAGCACGAAGAGTGCAAAGCTGAACAGTGCAATGTATCATTTCAGCACCTGCTAATGAAACAGCCCATTCTATTCATTGCCCATTAACGGTGAAAATGTTCTACTTGAAGCCATGAGCGTTGATAACTCTTGCAGTATTCAGTATTCACACTGGTCTCTAAGAAAGTCTTTGGAGTAATTCCTTTTACTCACAAATCTACATTAATATCCTCTGAGCTAATAACTGATCATTGCCAAATATATGGTATCCGCAGATATCAGCAATAAACCGGAAAAAGCACTTGTCTTGTTTATCCTTGTATTAACAGCCTATACTAACTACAGTAGTGCTTTGCAGTTGGAAAAATTCTGCAGGTTCCTGGATAAAATGCATTATATATTTTATTAATTTATTTTAAAACTTTTTACAAGGACTACAGTAGACATTCACTGAGCCTAGACATTCTTTCTAGTTGTAAAAAAGCCTGTTAGTCTGAACAGTAACTATTGTTCATTACCTCACTGATCTATAAAGCTGTTCCAGTAGCTAACAAGTGTACCTGAAAATTCCAGGTATAAGTTGTTGACACCACTCAAAAAACATTTACGTTTAAAAGCAAGAGAATGTAAATGTAGTACCCTAGCTTTGTGTACGCTTCTACTTGCTGTTTGTCCTCAAAAATAAATCTGCTGACTTTGGAAATAAGACTATTTTATCCTTGGTTGTATTTATATTCCTCTGTGAAATCATTGTGTACTATTACAAAGCCCTTGAGAGTTGTAAGGAATGCAGTTACTGTGTATTTGTGGGCCAGATTCGGCTTTCGGTTACATAGATACACATTGAAAAAAACTCATTAATGCTGGCCTATTACTCCGGGCTTACGGCACTCTGAGATCAGGCCTTGGCTCTGAGAAATTCATTTTCATGTGAGATTTAACTTCAAATGCAGTCTCCTTTACTGCTTGTTAGAAGCAAACAGATGATTATTACTACAAAATTTTGCTGGAAGATGCATGCTTATATCAACCTTTAAAATTCCAAATACATTTTTCATCATGATGAAGCTTAAAAGAGCGATAAGGTTTCTCCATCATGCAATGAAATGGCATCAATCCGTGGCAACACTGCCATTAAATAACAAAAGCATCTGAAAGCAAAGCATAGCCTGCTTTTCTCTCTCCTTATCTCTACAGTCTAACACATATGTAGGCCATCTTACGTACCACCCTGCAACCAGCTGTATCACTGCAAATATTCCAGCCAGCTATACTGAAACATGAATATTTAGTACACTCAGTAATACATTTAATTGATACTCAGGAGGCTACCCACTGCATACTAGAATAAATGTATCTTATATAATGCCTTTTGCCCTTCCCATATGATTTTCAGAACTGCATTTGTTCAGAAATAACGTAAACAGTTTATCAATCATGCAGATTGGTTTTGAAGCTATGTTTAGTTGTATATAATGATATATATACTCCCTCAGAGCCTACTTCAGCATCTCTTTATTCTTTAGCCAAGATTATCTTCAGCACTACTCACTAACAAAAACTGCCAGTATATTTTGTTTAATAACATATCTGTCATTTTATCAGATGTTAAATTTACCCATAACTGCAGCTGAAGCCCTCCAATAGCTGACATCTGAAATCATTACTCAAAGCTGCTTGCCAGTCTTTCCACACTTACTCTGTCTTCTGGGTTGTATAACAATGAAATCTCTCAGTTTCCTTCAGTTGCTCTACTACGTAACAAAATAAATTCAGACACAGATCGATACATTTAACTGCTCATTCCCCTATTCCAGAGCCTTGGCCAGCAGAAGATCATGCACCACCACTAAAAATTAACTGACTAGAAGGAGTTAATCTATATCAAGTTCATGTATAAAAACTAGCAGCCGGTAACCTTTTCTCTCTGCCCAAAATATTGAAATACTTTCGAATGCTTGCAGAAGTTTGTATATGATTTTGCTTCTAATATCCTACAAGTGCTGCCACGTACTCTGAAAACATCAGCAGTTTATTTTAGGATTCTTTTAGAAAACAGTGTATTTTAAGCAAACATTATCAGATATCAGCAAATAAATGTTGAGGTTCTTAAACTGCACACAGGAATATTCTCACTAGAAACCTGACTTGGCCATGACCTTTCGAAAACAGAGCAGGGAACTTATAATGTGACTTGGATTTCCAATCAAAATATCCCGAATTTTAAATGGCAAATATTTGTAATGGAGTGCGTTCGTATAAAGCAGAAAATCAGTGTTCTTGGAAGAAATTATTTGTGAAGCAGTATTACTTAAAACATAATATCAGAAAAACATGTGTGATGCTGTGACAGCATGTGGAACCTGGGAGATAAGAAACATGACAGTGTGATCACTCATCACATTCTCCATTTTAGCTCTCTCTTTTCTGAATGGTAACACAAAACCAATTTCCCTGAGTGACCTTACCTATAAATGAAAGGAGCTACCGTGGCAGTGTTGGGGTGGCTGTATTGCTGTTGCTGAGGAAGTTGGACAACACCATTCCCCGTGCTTTGGCCGCTGCTTGTTGCTGTGCCTGACAGAGCTGTGGAGGGCCCCGGGGTGAGAGCAGTGCTTGGATCTTTCCCTTCAGAAAAAGCAAGTCCACAGGAAGGAGAAGCCTTCTCGTTAAGTTGGGACTTAGGTGTTGGTTGGGACTGGTTTCCTTTTGTAGTCCTCAGTTTCTCAACCTCCTTACTTCCTGCACATGCAGATGAAGCACTCTGCTTTGCTGTTGGCACCTTTGATCCAGGTTTTGGGATCCCACTAGAAGACGGTATTAAACTTTCCTTCTTGGCTGTTGCTGTCTTGCTTCCTTTTGGGATCAAGCTTGCAATTTTTGAGCTCTTCTTTGTAGATGTTTCAGTGATCTGGTCCTTCTCTTCCTTGACAGTTTTCTCAGTGCAAACTTTATTTTTGTCCCTGTTCTTTTCCTCTTTGTCCTTTGGCTGCAGCAGAGACTTTTTATTGCTGAGATTTTTGCTTCCAGCTTTCGGAGGAGTTAACTTCGGTGATACTTTAGGACTGCTACTTGTAGAACCGCCGCTGTTCACCCCGCCACTTAGCACATCCATCTCACCACACTCTGAAAAGGTGTCATCCTCTCTCCCGCTGTCACTGGGCCCTGAGCTCAGCGACAAAGGGGGTCTCAGAGCAGTCCTGGCATTAACCAGCTTGAATTTTTCCAGCATAGATTTTTGTCCAGATGAAGGGGGCTTCACGCCTTCAGAAGGAGGTGGCTTGAGCCGGTCTGAAGATGGAGTAGGGGAGGTTGCGGGACTGGGCTGCTTCACGGACAGCATGGTCGAGGTCGCGCTGTGTTTGACATTCATGGATTTGCTGCGCCAAGGCTTGCTGGCACTTGGAGAGGGTATGGCAGAGACCTGCTGCTGCCCAGTGCTGGTGGGATGCTGCACGTTTCCATTCATGCCTGCAGATGGGTGAGGGCCTTTTGGTGAATCTGCTTAAAAAGAAGAAAGAATGACTATGGTACAGTTATTCTGCCATCTCCTTCTTGAAGGTAACAGCATATCCCCCAGCATAAAAAACACGGTCACGTATAAACTTTTACAAATCAAGGTAAATGTGATTTCTAATAAATATACTTTACACATGTATGGAACATGCAAGAATATATAATCAAAAATGCCTTTTTTCCCTCCATTGTGGCGTTGCATAATACTTCCCTCTATGAGTTCAAGAGTGCCTGAAGATGCCTTCCTTGTAACCATCTCATTATACAAATTAAACCTTTCAATGTAAACATTTTATCTTTAATAAGTCATAAAAAAAAAAATTCCAATCAGTTGCTAATAATAAAAAAATCTGAAAGACCGAAGGAAAAAAGAATGCTACAACACTGGAAGAAAGCAAACAAAAAGAAAACAGAAAGATGATGTTTTTGGTGTTAATAAATATATATATATCTATATATCTGCACTATGAAGCTGTGATTTTGGCTGGAAGGAGAAGGACTCAGTAATACTAAAACCGGAGAGAAAAACATTAACAGTTTTACCAGTGTCAGTCCATAAAATCTACAAGCAGCATGTTATCTACACTGATACGGCCATGGCTGGTATTTGGGGCCAGAAGCTTGGGTAGGTACAGAAGGCTTGCTTATGTGTCTCAGACACCTTCACTACATTTACATTGTCCAGGAATTTCAGCAAAACCTCAGGATGGAAGAGAATAAAACTCTCCCTGCAATAATCAAACTACATTAATTGCAATCACGATTTTCAAAAATTTCATCTTGCCTTAAGTACAACAGACAGACTGTTACATGGAAGAGTTGAGCTCTTCAGTAAGAAGATCCCATTTCCAAGACTGTCACTCTGAAGCATCAGAAAAATGAAGTAGTAATGGTAATCAGATAGGTGGCACAGAGCTATTTCAGCAGACAACACCTTATCCCTTAGCCTTATTTTGCTATTCAGTCTTGGGGCACTGAATTAAGCATAAGCCTGCCTATATTATAACAGAACTCATGCTACTGGAAAGACTACAAAACATGAAATGGAAATGTAGTTCATATAGTAGAAAAACTATGCTTGATGCTTTACTTACACAAGAGGACAAAGATATACCCTGTGGCTCCCCTGTCTAAATAATACAGCAGATGAGGACAGAAAGGACGTATCTGCCTTCAGCACAGAGTCTGACGTTGTACACAATTTCCATTTTTTCAGTCTCAGCCCTTAGGCCATAGTATGGATTAGACTACTCACCTAGAAGTCTTAAGGTCAATAGTATAGGAAAAGGGGGATTTTGAGCATCTTGGGAGAAGAACGGTTTTTTCTTTAGCAAATAGAATGCATGCATAACGAAATCTACTTATCTAAATGGAATGTAAAAAAAGTTTTGGCTTAAAAATAAATAAATAAATAAATAAAAATCCAAACAGAATTAACACAGTAGAAATGCAACAGCCCTTACTTGATTAACATTATTACCAATTGCACTCCAGAAACCCAATCACTTCCACCTTCCATAGATGTCTTAAATGCCATCTGCCTTGAGTATTTTATGTGCCCTCAGCCCAATATGCAAACTCCACAGCGCTAAATGAATTGCACAGAAGGTTTTGAGAACCTTTTGAATGCCAGGTCCAGTTCATTGGCAATATAATAGTAACTGACATGAGTGGCCTCAGAGCATTTTTTGGGAGAGGTGAGGTGATGGCTCATTTCTCTGGCTCCAGGCAGTACCATGCATACAGAGCTGCTTCATTGTGCTGCTGCAGAACTGTTCCCCACTTCATGACCAAGGCAGGAACTGTGGCTGGGCCCCTGCTATTTTCTGGTGAGCCTCAGATCCTGGAACAGTGCCTGGGGTGAACAACAGCTGTTACATATTAATACAGCCCTCAGGCTTCCTTAATTTATATCAGGAATCAGCCCTATGGCTGATAGCCTAGGCCTGGGTGTGCACGAGGACCTTCTTCCACACATGCATTGCCTTCCACTAAACATGCCTTCATTACACAGGAGGATTGGGGTCTTCAGCTATCCCAGTGGTACTGCAATTGAAAATTCACCTGAAGTATTTGCAAAATTAATGAACACGTGTAACAGTATGTGCACAGCAGGATGCCATTGCATTTTCTTGAATTAATTCTGTTATACTTGTATGGCTTCAGGCTATTAGTTTTACTGAAAAAGAAAGCATCCTGATTATAAAGAAGAATACAAGCCTTGCCATATTTCCTGCTATATAATATTTAACTAATGGGAAAAAAAAAATGTAAAAACAAAGGTATTCACTGTTTTACCACCAGCTTGTTCTGTCACACATGTAACACACATAGGTTCTCTAACCACTGAATTTTATTCGATCCCTATGTCACAAACCATAAGCAGCATCAAAAGGTACAGAGAACTTGCCTTTAATATTAAGTCTAAAGTTTCTACTGCACGCTATCAAGAAATAGTGAGAATTTGCATGCATGATTAAAAATGTGGAATAGAAAGATTTATCCTCTCCTAGTCCAAACGTAAGACTTGAAACTGCACATCCTTCACTGCTTTCTGAGCAATTAGATTTAGCTCTAGCTGCTCATAATATGAAATCTGTCCCCACCTTGTGGTGCTTTTGATAATACGAACTATAATATATTTATATAAACTAAATTTTACAAAGAGGTGGGTTTCTGTGGAGGGTCCCATTCCTCTCTTATTGAAAGGCATAATCAGGCAGAATGCAGAGAGCTCCGTGCTGCAGGGCTCAGCCCAATCTCCTTTGGGAAAGCAGAACTGCAACCCCTTAGGTGTGCACTGCAGAAAGTGAAATTGATTCCAGAACCCAATATATGATCATCCTCCTCTGCTTTTTCATTCTTGACCTTTGCTGTATTTGGTGCTGGTGGAGAAGATAAGAGCTCTGAGACAACAGCTCCCAGCTGCAGCATTGCCAGGCAGTGATTTTCCAAATATACCGGAGCAGGCACAGAGTTTCCAGCAGGCTTAATACTGCTATGCCAGGTGCCCAGATCAGAGCACTCAATGTTAGTCACTGGAAAGGTTAACAGAAAATGGAAGAGCTGTAAAGGATAGCTGTAAGGATGCCTGACAGAATGGGAGCTCTGTCCGGTGAGTTCAGCCAGTTCAGCTATCATGTTCCAACTGAATAAAGCAGCCATCCCTTATCAGAACAGGAGGAGAACGCTGCCAGGGATCACTGGCAGCATACATGCACCAGAGTACACGTTAACAAATCGGCAGTGGGTGCACATACTGACCACAGAATAATGATCTGCAGCCATCAGAAAATGGGGATCTAGAGCAGCATTTCCCAGATTCTTTATGAACAAAATAACCAAAAGCCTTGAAATGAACTTAGGACAATATACAAACAACATTTTGTGTTGTAAAGGAAGGCAATTATCTTGGTGACTTAAAGGTCCTTATTAGTATTCAGAAACAGTGTTCCTAAGCTCTGAAGTGTAAATATTTGTGGGTATTTTTTAATATTAAATTCGCCTTGAATTCTGTTGTTGTTAGTCTCAAAATGCCACAGATATCTGCCTTATTACCTATGTGGACCATTAGTTTATTCAAAGAGTTTCATTTTCACAGTTTTCTTTTCCTCTGTATTTTACTAAATCCAAAAGAGACAGATATGATGTCACCTGGAAAACATCTTTGGAACCCATCCAAAAGCTGTAAAGTCCAGGGCAAAAAAAAGACTCAATTAACCACCAATGAGTTTCAGCTCTTGACATCTTTATCATTTTGGTACACCCTTTTTTCCTGATTTAATCACTGTAACATAATGTTACCTATATCATGGTGGCAATGCATTATGTCTATAGGTAAAAACTGGACTGTACTGAATGAGCAGCAAAACTGTTCTCACTTAAGGGGACTTTGACTTTCATATAGTATAAACTACTTACTAAGCAACATTCAGAAGAGATAACATTAAATAACCTACTAAATAATGACAAATTACATAACAGACACCTATCACATCTTATTTTGGACCACTTTAACAGTCCTTTGTGTCTATGTCTGTATATCCATTTCTTACTGTGACTGAGCTGAAAATTGTGTAATACGAGAACAAATTTCAAGTGTTACTTATAACTGGATCAAAAAAACATTATACTGTATATCTTCTCTAAGATCTCTTTATAGCACATACAGGAAGTTGTACAGCAGCAAAAAAAAAAACAATACCAAAAATGATCTGACCTCGAAGAGGTTTATAGGTGCCCAGTTCTATTGCCTATTTACATAATGCAAGTCATCCCCTTTTCTGCTTTGGTTTATGCAGCAGTAATGCAGAATCACCAGTTACTTGCTATACAATCAAAGTCTCAGAAATTAGTGTATATGGACTCTATGTCCTTTATAAGCTGTTAAAGTTGTCTTGCTGCAAGTATTTATATTAGAAGCAAAAATTAAAATGCAGGGCTCACTATGTGAGCTGGAACGTAAGGAAATAATTTTTTTCAAGGTCTAGCACCACATTTTTTTTTTAAGAGACATCTGTCATTATTAGTACTGCTACTGCAAGGGTTCAGGTTTCGTTTCAGAAAAAAATCTTCAAAAACACAGAACATCCTCAAAAACTTAAAGAAATGAAGAAAAATTGGAAGCTTCATTGTAATACATTTTTTAAATAGCCATTATAATAATTTTATTTTTAAAATAGCATGCTTCAATTACTTTTCTAGTCAGGCAAAGAAGTAGTTTGGTGAATTGAAATATAGATTCCCATGTGTTCTTTTAGGGTATTATAAAACAACAACAACAACAAATAGCTAGTCTTGCACTTGCAGCAGTCATTTTCTCTAGCATTTTCTTTATACACGTATTGTAAAACTTGTATTCAGCTTATATTTGCATGTAAAATCAATGCTCTTCCATCCACTTTGCTGTTTTTAAGGAAGAAAAAAAGCAGATAGAAGCACTAAAATGCAATATTTGATACACTTATGTAACATTATATTTTCTATATCCTGTAAAAAGAACTGAATGATTGTATAAAAACAAAGCCATCCTTATCTTCTTGCAAGTGATGACTTCACTAAAAATCTCATCAAGGTTTTCATTCCCTGCTGTGAAGAAATGAGTAAGCAAAGAAATCCATAGTGCAAAAAGCCACATAAATGTGCAATGCAATATAAACCTCAGCAGTTCAAAGACAGTTTTCAACTAATTAACTAAGAATGTTAGTAGCTACAAGCATGCCACACCTTGAATCATTTCACTCTTTCACATATTTCAATAGAAACCTTATGTCAGCATTACAAAGTAATTCTAAAACCTGAACTGCTGTACATACCTTCACTCAAGCGGCCACATCTCCTACTTCATAACTTCACTATTGTATTTGTGAACTATACAGTGTGTGCTCAGTTTAGTGTCTGATCTCTTTTTAGTTTTAGTCTGCGTGTCTTGCCATAAACAAGTCCTTAATAAAATAAATTGTGCTACAGAACTATCTAAAACATTCAACTCTGATAGTAAAAATAAAGAAGTAACTATTGAAAGGATGGTTTTATATCTCCACATACAGCTAGGGGCAAACTGTGTTCATCAGAATTTTATAAAAAAAAATCTGGATAGCTTCCTGTTGCTTGGATGAAGAACATTCACTGCATACTTGTTCCTCCCACA